>ML220209.1:0-10219 GCA_004786065.1 Ascodesmis nigricans | reverse complement strand
CTAACCCTAACCCTAACCCTAACCCTAACCCTAACCCTAACCCTAACCCTAACCCTAACCCTAACCCTAACCCTAACCCTAACCCTAACCCTAACTTGTTGAAGAGCTTGAATGCATATTCGATGGCTGGTTGATCTTCTCCGGCAATTTCATCTGCGTCGATGCGTTTTCTTTTGATCGTATGTTTGGTGCTCATGGTAAGAGAAGGATTGAAGTACATGATATTGACAGGGTCGGCAATTGGTGGTAGTAGACGAGAATTTGAGGTGATGAATCGATGAGTGTTATAAAGACCAAAATCTGCAGATTCAAAACCGCCAATAATAATGCAAAAGTAGAAGGCGACGTCCACGGAATGCAAGCAGTGACGCGCACAGGAGAAGTAGGATGTAGCAAGAAGTAGAGAGGAGCGGCAAGAATGTGCAGTAGATGAGGAGAAGTAGAGGGTGAAACGAAGAGGGAGAGAACCAGCTGGAGGAGGTGATTAAACCCCCCAGCGGGACAAGCAGGTATGTTCAACACCACATTGGCACCATTCAACAATAGGTCAGAGCGGGGAATGTTCCAGTACCATCTCGGCAACTGTCATCAATGGCACCGCGTTGTTTTCATTCTACGTGTCAGTTTCAGGATTATGACGCTGCCGTCTATATTATCCAGAATGTTGCAGAATGGAGGAGTAGCGGATGTTAATGAATGAACAGATTACTATACAAGAGGTAAAACTCGAAACGCTGACCGTCGAGAAACTCTCGTATGCAGTGAACTCGTCTTGTTTCTGTGCCAGATTAGGTTGGTGACGTGCTGAAACAAGGTGAGTACCTTTGATAATCTGCTGTGTTCATCGATTGGCTATTTCGAAGCCGATGGCGAGCGGAAACAGGTCCTGATCGTAGTGGAGCCAGCAGGAACCGGCGTCAGGAGGGATCACCAATCATCATACGTTGAGCGAGGGTGTAGAGATGCGAATGTTGGCGAGAAGCAGCTTCCAACAGCGACGATGTGGAAGGAGGGTTTGAAAATTGTTGGACGACCGCGCAGGCCTTCACGTCGCATACATCTTGAAACAAACGCTTCGCTGTTACAAGTATGAGAAAACTCGAGTCGTTTTAACTGCACCAAACCATATATCCCGCCCACTGGCCAGATCAATGGTAGCTGAATACATACATTGTTGATATTGAAGAAGATGAAGATCAGACGATACAACAACCGTATTACATTGTTCTACCAAATTTAAAATAGATACCATCACACGCAACCCTTCTATCCATCCTGCCGTTGTACCTGATATCTCCACGTGTCTCCAAAGAACCGGCGCAAATTGATGCAGCTCCCATCTCTCGTTGCTGACAGAAGCGAGGAATACCGATCGTGGAACACGATGAACTTGAGAAGCCTTCATAGAGTTCTTGCAATAATGGAACGTTCAGTGACGAAGAATCCGTTGTGTTCATCGATTGGCAAAACGGACGGCGAGCGAGATCTTATAGTGAAGGTATCGGAAACAGCAGGAATGACGAAGCGAGGCATCAGCCGATTGGGTTGAGCAAGAGAAAAGAGATGTGAGTCGATGAGAGGTCAGTGCAGACATCCCAAAACGTACTTTTCCTCGCTCTTTGTCTGAGAATTATTCTTCTGACTGTGCCAACAGTATCAACATGCACAATATCATCAAATGCGCCCTGGCCTTCAGGCTGCTTATAAACTCGATCAAGCCCAAGAGCATGAACGCTGTTTAACCTGGACCCTACTTCCAGCCCAACCGTCATAAGAGCAATACCGGCGGCATACATTGTCGTGATTGGCTGGCGAAGATGAGGATCATGCAATGTTAAATCGTGCAACACACTAATAAACGAACTGTAAAATAGCAATATCTCACACCTTTCAACCATTCTATCACTCCACTACATAACCCATAACGCGTCTCCTATCCCATCTCGCGTAAATTCCTGCAGCCCACCTCATCGCGTCATCACGCAGTCACGTGCATATCTCTACGCGATTTTCTCACCACGATATATTTCACCCACCGAACCGCTCCTCCCCCATCACCTCACATCACCCCAAATCCCGTCGAGTTACTCCCACCCACCACTATGGTATGCGTATCAGCACCGCCACACTCCCTTGCTCAGGACTTCACCTTCCCGCACACAACCCGCAAGCACTCGCCACAGCAGCTCCCTACACCGCCGAGTATTCCGCGACATCAGCGACCTCCAGCAGCGCAGCCGGCACTTAGGGCTGTCACCTCCTCGCAGCGATTCCTGGCTCAACTCCTCGCCGAGCGGAAACCGACGGCGACGACGGCGACGGATGGAGTGAAGCTCCAATTCCCCCACGGCCTCGCCAACGCCAAACTCCCGCGGACCTCCACTACCGATGCGCACTTCACCTCCATGGTCGGCGTCTGGTTCCGCGCGGTGCAGCAACTCGGCACCCATCGCACTCCCCCGACGTGGAGCGAGAAAGACGCGGATCTAGACGTTTTCTTCGATCTCCTGCAGGAATCGAGGATTGATCCGCTGGATCCTGAGTGGGGTGATTTGTGGTGGATGAAGGAGACGTATCCGACGTGGATGGAGAAGGCCGCGGGGGTGCGGGAGTGCCGTTCCTGGGAGGGGGGGAGACGGGGAGGCGTGGAGGGGGGAGGGAGGGAGAGCGAGGGGGGGGAGGAGGAGGAGGATGGAGGGGAGGAGGAGGAGGGGGGGGGAACTCACGGCGCGGGAGGAGGACAGCCGGGAGGAGGGGATGGGGATGATGAGGATGATGAGGAGCGGGATGGGTTTCTAGACGATGAAGCCGAGGAGGCGAGTGAAGACGAATCTGACAACGACGGCGACGGCGACAACACCGCCCGCGACCTACCACTGCGGCGAGCATCGTCGGAGAGTGGGTCAGATCTCAGTGATTCTTCGGAGCGCTCCTCCGAAGACGAAGACACCGGCGAGATGGATAGCTTTATCGTTGCCGACGAGGTACGCAACACCTCCTTTCTTGATCCGTGAGTGTGCTGTTGACGCTTTCACAGGAAGATTTGCTGCACAGTGAGCCTGATGATCTGTCGGATATCGATGCGGTGATCGAGGAGGCGCACGCGGAGCAATCGAGACCGCGCAGGAGACTCGTCAAAAAGACGGTGAAGAAGGAGGGAAACGTTGATGAGGAGGATGAGGAGGATGGGGAGGGAGATATGAAGCTTCTTCCACCGACAGCCCCGAACGAGGCTTCTCCGCCAGTGCAGGTGGAGAAAAAGGTGCTGTCGGTCCGCAGCGCTCCAGTGGATGATCCGTCGCCTGATGAATCTACTTCATTATCTCCCGATTCCGTCGACAATGAGGCTGCAGCGGTGTCTCCAGAGCACTCTACCAGCGGCGGTTATGAGTCCTCCACCGCAGACTCCCTCACAATGCCAGCGCCCCAACACGACCACACTCCACCTCCCGCGACTCCCCCCTCCGCCGAACCAGCTGCTACCCCATGTCACGCTGGTGGAACCGGCGGGAGCGGAAAGAAACCCGATTTCAATACTGAGGCTCTCACCTCTCCGCCGCGTTCCACCCACTCCGTGGTTTCCCCAGGCAACAGCAACTTTAACTACAACGACGTGATGGAAATCGATTCACCCCCGCCCCAGGACAAGAGAAGCAAACGCAACCAAACCTCAGAGCAGCACGATCCAGCAGCTGCGCAAACCTTCCCCGAAGCCCCACTACCGGAGAAGCAGGTCGACGCTGCGGAAGTTGACACCCCGGCGAAAGACAAAACGCCTAACAAGCGCGGAAAGCGGGGGAAAGGGAAGGTGAAGCGTGCTGCTGCAGCTGCTGCGGAAGCGGTGGCAGCGGGGGAGAAGGGGAAGGGAGCGAAGAAGAGTGCGACTACAAACACGACGGAGAAGGAGGGGAAGAAGAAGAAGCACAAGAATGAACTTGCCCCTGCTGCCCCCGCTGGCGAAGAAGTGGAAGCAGCGAAAGATGAGCATCGATCGCCGGCGAAGAAAAAGAAGCACGAGTTGAAGGCAAAAAAAGCAGAGGCTGCAGAAGCTGCAGAAGCTGTTCCGGACGCCCCAGCAGCTGAGGAACCTTCTCCGAGCGATGAACCGCCCAAGGATACAGAGCCACAGGCCGACGCAACTGAGACGAAGCGGCAGAGGAAGAGGCGACTTCAGAAGAAAAAAGCGGGGGCTGTGTATGTTGCTGCGGAAGAAAAAGGGAAGGAGGAAACGGCGCCGGTTGAACAAGCGAACGAAACCGGCGCAGCGGAAAAGAAGAAGAGGAGGAGGAGGAGGAAATCCAAGGTGCATGGTGAGGGTGTCGCGGTTTCTGCTGTTGCTCCTGCTCCTCCGGTTGTGGCTTCTCCACCTGCTGTAGAGGCGACTACACAGGAAGAGGCTCAACCAACTCCTACATCGGGCAAGAAGAAGAACAAGCACAAGAAGAGGAAACATGAATCCAAGGAGGAGCCCGCCAAATCTGCGACGGAAGAGAAGACTGTGGAGTCAAAGACGAGCGGAAAGGAGAAGTCGGACGCACCAGCTACCAACATTCAGGACCCTGACGCTATGGACATCGACGAACCTTCGAAGCCTGTTCAGGCCCCAGCGGAAGATGTCTCCAAAAACCCCGAGCAGAAACCTGCGCCCAACAAGTCCAAGAAGCACGAGAAGCACAAGACGGAAGTCCAACTCTCCGCGCCCGCCCAACTGGACACCAAAAAACGCAAACGCAACGACTCGGACGAACCCCCCGTCTCCGCCCAACCCACAGCGCACCCCGCCACGCCCACCCTCTCCCGCCGCGCCCGAAAAAAGCTCCGCCAATCCCACCAAGCCCCCACCACCCCCCTCCCCGCCGCCCTCACCTCTCACACCATGTCCCCACCCCCCGCACCCCCCTCCACCCTCACGCACATCATCAAAACCCTAAACCCCGCCTGGATCCCGCCGCCGAGCCCTTCCGTCGCGTCGTCTGTCACCGGCGCACCACACTCGGCAAAGAAGGCCACGCGCACGAGAGAGAAGAATCAAAGGAAGCGAGACGCGCGGAGGAGGAAGATAAAGAAGCTGGGGAATGAGGGGGATGTCGCTGCTCTGAGCGCGGGGAAGGAAACGGGAGCTCAGGCGGGGGAGAAGGTGACGGAGCCTGCAAAAGATACCAAATCTGTTCAAGATCCTGAAACACTGGCCAAGGCCGTGTATACCCAGCAGATTGCGGCGCTGCCCGAGGAGCAGAGGAGGGCGGCGGCGGAGAAGCTGCTCGACCTGCTGAAGGCTGATATTGATGTGAAACCAGCTGCTACTTTACAGGCTGCTGAGTCTGCGCCGGAGAAGGACGCGCCGCAACCTGCACGCCGCTCGGCAAGGAAGAAGAAGGCGGAGGAGGTGAAGGATGCAGAGGGAGCTGGGAGTGTTAATAAGCATGTCGGAGGTGAGCGGGATTAGATGTACATGTAACTGGAAATGTTGTCTGATATAGACAGGGGAAGCAAATGTATATACCGTCACCGGAGAATCTATACCCGCGACGACATCGCCGGATTCGTCGCCGTTTGCTCGGACTTGTACTCGTGATGATGGCGCGCTTGGTGTTGGGCGCGGTGCTGGGGCGCTGATGGCTGGTGATGTCGACACCGATGATATCGATGGCCTGGAATCACCATACTTCGTGACGCCTTCAAGGAAGACAACCTCCGCCTGCTCAACCTCTCACCACTCTATCCTCCCCACTCCGTCTACCCACCCCACCCCGACGGGCGCCTCCGACACCCTCATCGGCCCAAAATCCTCCTACTTCCTCCCGACTTCCACCCTCTCCCCGCACACCACCACCATCCTCCGCGCCCTCCGCAACCATGTCCATATCCCCCCGCCCCCTCCCCCAGCCCCAATACAGCTCACCCTCCCCAACCCCTTCCACGTCCTCCTCTCGACCATCTTCTTCACCAAGACCCGCGCCTCAGTAGCGCTCCCTGTATTCCACCGCTTCATCACGACCTACCCTACCCCCGAGTCCATCCTCCGCGCCACACGCGGCGAGCTGGTGGAGTATTTCCGCACGCTGGGGTTGCGGAAAAGGGTTGACAGGGTGTGGGCGTTGGCGGAGTCGTGGGTTGAGAGACCGCCAAAGAGGGGGGTGAGGAGTAGGCCGAGATTTAAGTACCCGGATGCTGGAGCGGCGCCGAGGAAAGAGATGAAGTCAAGAGCGGAGAGGGAAGCACAGATGGAGAGGGAAGCACAGATGGAGAGGGGCGACAAGGGGGAAACAGGGGCCGATGGGGATGATGGGGAAGATGATGGAGAGTATGAGATATGCCATCTACGAGGGTTCGGGAGTTATGGGCTCGACGCGTGGAGGTTATTTTGTAGGGATCAATTGTTGGGGAGGAGGGAGGGGGAGTGGAGGAGGGTGTGCTCGAGGGATAAGGTATTGAGGAGGTGGGTGGAGTGGAGGTGGGCGTGCGAGGGGGGAAGGGGGAGGGGTTAATGGTGTTGCAGGGACACCCGTCCCACTACACCAGCACTGTGTTGTCGAGGTTGGATCGAGGGATGCTGGTGGGTGGTGCTGAATTACTGTTAGCGGAATTTAATGAGGCGATCGGGGGTGGGGCATTGTGGTGCGGCGCGTCGGATTGGTGCGCGGATGAGAGACGAACTTGGTTGCATATGAGCTCGAAGTGGTTGTTGAGGACAACAATGGTTAGATCATACATTGAATGTTATGAGTAATATGGCAACAGTAATTCCCCCGAACTCTGAGTGGTGACTCAATCCGCTACCCCGCGATATGTGACGCAATCGGAAGTGGGGAGCTCGTACCTTAGTTACCCCGGGCCGGCCCGCGCCCAATCCCCCACAGTCAAGATCCTCACCTCCGAATCTCTCTCCATTCCTCGTCACCTATCACCACCGAATCCAATTCATCGCTATGTCGCTCTCCAAACGCGCCGAAAAGAGCCTCGACACGGACCCGGCCTTCATGGCCATCTATAAGGTCCCCTCCGCACCTCCTCCTGCCTCTGTTTGGTAACTAACCCCCTCCAGGCCCTTGGGAACAAATACGACGCCCATACCAACGCCACCGGCACCGTAATCCTCGGCGTCGCAGAAAACTCCCTCATGGCCCCTGAGTTGTCCCAATTCTTCACGCAAAACTTCAGCATAACCCCCTACCAGCTCACCTACGGCGACGGCTACTCCGGCTCGATCCCGCTCCGCAACGCCCTCGCGAAACATCTCAACGAGACGCTGCACCCGACCCCCGAGCTCACGGTGACGCCGGACCATGTTGTCGTTACCGCCGGGGTGACTGCGATGCTGGATATGCTAGCGTGGGCGCTCACGGAGCCGGGAGAGGGGATTTTGATAGGACGGCCGTTGTATTCCGGGTTTTTGCCGGATGTCGTGATGCGGAGTGAGGCGGTTCCGGTACTGGTGGAGTTGGAGGAGGAGGGGATTGATTTCTTTGGGGCGGAGGCGGTAAGGAGACATGAGACCGCGATTCGTGAGGCGGAGGGGCGGGGGGTGAAGGTGCGGGCGCTGATACTCTGTAATCCGCACAACCCGCTGGGAAAGTGTTACGTACGTTTCCCCTCTCCCCAAGTCACCATAAGGAGAAAAACTAACCCTCCCACCAGCCGCCGGAGATTCTGGAGTTATATCTGAAGCTCTGCACCCGCCACAACATCCACCTAATCTCCGACGAACTCTACGCCCTCTCCTCCTACCGTACCCCCAACAACACCTCCTCCCCTGCCTTCACCTCCCTGCTCTCCCTCCCCTCCACTCCCGCCCTCATCGATCCCAACAACCTCCACATCCTCTACGGCATGTCCAAAGACTTTGGCTCCAACGGTCTCCGCCTCGGCTGCCTCATCACTCGGCACCAAGACCTCAAATCCTCGCTCCTAGGCGTGGGGCGTTTCCCGTGGGCATCCTCCGCATCAGATGTGCTCTGGACGAAATTCCTGCTCGATGAGGAGTTTAAGGCGCGTTACTTCGCCACGAACTCGCAGCGGATCGCGGAGAGCTACATGTTCCTCCGCGAATGGCTGCAGGAGAGGCGGATACCGTTTGTGGAGGGGACCACGCATGGGTTTTTCATGTGGGTGGATATGAGGGAGTTGTTGGGAGACCAGGGGAGAGAGGGGGAGAGGAGGTTGATGGAGAAGTTGTTGGAGGTGGGGGTGTGGATTGCGAGTGGGGAGAGTTTTGGGAGTAGTGTGCCCGGGTGGTTCAGGATTACGTTTACGGTCGAGAGGGAGGTGTTGGTGGAGGGGTTGCGGAGGTTGGGTAGGGTGGTGGACGAGGTGAGAAGGGAGGGTCTGGTGAGGGGGGAGGGGGTGAAGGGCGTGGAGGAGGTGGAGGCGGAGGGGAAGGAGAGGTTGGCGAATTAGGGGGATTGTTGTGGATGTGTATATGTTAATTGGCTCGTGGATAGATGTATAGAAGTTTTGGGTCTCAGATTATTTGATTATATACAGCAACATCTGCGTAGAGGACAATATTAGTTGTTATCACGGCAAAGCACTCGAATTTATCCCGTATTTAATCCCCATGTAAATTACGGTTGTCAGTAAGTATCATATCACAACAGCGCATCACCAGGCAGCTGCGGTTCAAGCCCTATACTTTGATACTGAATCCGGGTACAGGCATAGCGCACTGGCAATAGTTGAGATGAGTTGCAGTGCATCAATGACGCCCGTTGCGCTTCTCACATCCCCTCCTCCAATACCTCCAGCATTTCTAAGACTCGCTCCTCCACCACCAGCTTCTCTATAAACCGGTGGCTTATTATGGCTCCTCTACGACCATGACAATGGAGTATTCTGCAACGGAGGCTCGTGGAAGTCCCGCTGTTCTATGCTACGACGAGGCGGTGTTTTGACAGGCAGAAAGAACTGAAGCGCAAGGCTGGGAAAGGAGAGGGTTCCGGCGCCGCGGAACATATTGAGCCGAAGTCGGAAGCATCGTCAAGTGAAAGCCGGAATAGCCATCGGTCGAGTCGATCCCCGCCCGCCCGCCCCAGCCTTTGATATCAGCAGCTACATTCAAGCGAAACTCCGCGAATCCCAGAGGCAACAGGAGTTGGAGAGGAATACTGGGAAATTTGAACGCTCTCCATACCCCGAAGCGTCAACTGCAGGCGAAGGCGTTAACGATATTGAAAGTAAATCGAAATCAAATCCATCACAAAGAACACCGCCGTCAAGTGTGATTCGAAAAGATAGTTCAGACTACTTTTCTAACGCTGAAAACACGATTCGGATTGAACGGCCTGAAAGAGAACCGGCAACATAGACTGTTCGTGCGTGGTCGCCGAACATGTGGAATTCTGGGAACATCAATGGCATGAATATCACGTTTTGCCTAACTTCTCGTCCTTTGGAGATCCTTACTACGAAGTACCAGATAATCTACAAGAGATGAAGTAGTATATAAATCTGATTTCGGAGTACCTCGGGCTCTTCGAACAATCATTTAACAATAACGTCCCTGGTAATTCCAGAAGAAACGATGCTATTATTAAAGGGGCCCTTTCCAGGCTCGAGCGTATCAAACGCGAACACGATAACAGATATTGAATGCGCACCTCCGTTTCCTTGTGTTAAACAATCGTTGATTATTCCGCTAACGTCTATGATTATAGAAAAGTCACTCCAGCTCATCGACGGGCTCATGGCTTCCCAAAATTCACCGCGTCTACCTCCTCACCCTCAACCGTTTCCCTTGTGCCGCAATTATAGGACTGCTAGCTAATACATGATACTGAATGTGTATGCCCCTGGAGATCTTTAATTTCGATACCAGACGTTGAACCGGCACTGTGGCGGCCAAAGGGAGACTTGCATTTTGTTGGATACAGCCATGAGGAGGTTCCCAATGAATAAGACGATGTAGGCAGGAGAACAAAAAGTATGAATATGCCATCCAAAGGCTGACAAAAGTTTGGACGCACTGGGAATTGAACCCAGGACCTCATCCATGCTAAGGATGCGTGATACCCCTACACCATGCGCCCTTCGGAACCGACATCAGAGGATGTGTTTTTGTATTTCTCAAGATTTGATAGGAGTCAAATCGGAAATAAAGAGCGGCAAAAGAAGCCGCCACCCGCAATCAGAATGTCCGAGGGACTCGGAAACCCTCATTAGCCCACATCAGCCGGCTGACCAACGAAGCCAGACATCTAGAAGAGAAGCAGTGGTTTGGGGA
>ML220208.1:0-10297 GCA_004786065.1 Ascodesmis nigricans | reverse complement strand
GTTTACCGCAGTGTACAGCTCAAAAGGCGGCCACTGCAAAGGCAGCAAGGTCGGCGAGAAAGTGGTTGAAAACGGATGAAACAGAGTTTTTTTTTGAGTAGATGCAGTATAACACTGCGGAAAGGGGACGTTTTGTATGTTAGTTCTTGCGCCATATCCCAAAGGGACGCATGCGCTAAAATGATATCAATCAATCAATCAATCAAATGTCCGAGAACTATAATAATCTGGACAGACGAGTCAAGTAACTCCGAAGGAAACATCGCGGCAGCTACAGAAGGGGAGGGTGGAGGCTGTAGAGTAGTTGACGCGCCACATCCCAAAGGGACGCATGCGCTTAAATGATATCAATCAATCAATCAATCTTGGCGTAATGTGACGTAATGAGTAGATATGCCAATAACGGCTATGGCGTAAGAGAATAGGGTAGGAGGAGAGGGTTTGATGGGATAGGATGGGATACCTATCGTAGGATAGGGCAGGGTAGGATGTGGGATGGTATGGTAATCCTCAGCCCGACGGGTGACGAGGTAGAGTATTGCGTCATTGATTCATTCATGCTTGTAAAAACAGTCGATTATGGCAGTATTAGCAACCCCCCCATAAAACCCCCATCCAACGCCGCTCCCAGTCCTCCACCGAGTCCCCTCACCCTCACACTCCACGTCAACCCAGTAGAATAGCTTTCAACACCAACCCGCGCGCCAGCACAACTCCCCGATCCAAATCAATCAATCAATGAATCCTCAATCCCACCGCGAAAAAGCCCAAACCGCCTACCCAAACCCCGAAAACCAAAATCAACCCCATGCTTCCCGTTACCCTCGCGCCCGATAACCTCCCATCCTACGTCCTAGAATTCGGATGATCCCTCACCAACGTGGGCGCAACTCTCCTCCTCTTCCTATCTCCTCCCCCTTTCCCCTTTCCATCCCCCTTTCCATCCCCCCCATTTCCCACCTCCTTGTACCCCTTCCCCACACTCTCACCCTCAACCTCATCCCGTTTCCCCAGCACCGTCGACGCGACTGGCGTTTCCGGCGGCGTAGCCGCCATCGGAATCTGTACTCCCGTCACCGTCGCCGCGACCCCCGGCATCGCAGTGAGGTTGCTAATCGGGTTGTTTACGACGACTTCCTCCGGTGCTGGTGCGGAGGAGGAGGTTGATGAGCGTGCGGGTGAGGGCGGGGGGAGGGGAGTTGCTGTGGCGGGAGGTTTCGCGGGGTGGGGTGTTGTTGCTGTGGTAGAGGACGAGGCGGAAGGCGAGGGGGTGGGCTGCGATTGCTGACTGGCGGTAGGAGCGGTAACAGCAGGGCCTGTATATTTTTCGCCAAGTTCGTTGGGGGCAAAGCAGACGACTGAGCAGAAGCCGTCGGTGGAGGTCATGAGGAGTGTTAGACCGTCTGCGGACCTGTACGATTGTCAATATAACTGCTTCAATGCTAGAGAACGAGAGTGGGAAAGGCTAACCAGGTGAAATCCGTGAACGCGGCGTAGTGCAGATTGCTGACAACACAGATCGGCGTGTGTTGCTGGGTATCATAGATCAACACCGAGTCCTGGGTCGCAACTGCATACACCATTCGATACGGCAGCGAAAATACAGCCGTAGGAGACGGAGGATGTTCAACACCTGACGTTGGGCCAGGGGTCGATGTCCGTGATCTCGGGGGCGGGTCCATTGGTGTACTACTTGTCGACAACGCAGGCGGAGGCAACGCAGGGATGGCGTCATCTGGCGACGAAGTATCGACAGTGATATTCTTTGTGGGGACCGTATTTTTCCTGAGCGTGTACAGCACTGGTGAACACTTGATCGCAATCGAGGGCTTCTTGTGGCCCGGGAGATGTGCGATTGGTGGTTTATTCAGTCCGGCGCGAGTATAAATGTAAACCGTGTTGATGACATTGTCAGCTGGCTTCCCGGAATCCCCGGCGGCATTCGAGGTTTTATACTGTCCGGCAGGCGTGAGCAAAAGGCTACCATCAGGCGTAAATGTCAACCGCCGGAAGAACGACGTGAGAGTCTCGTTGTAGTAGATATTCGCATTCTTGACACCAACACCCCCATGAACCTTTGGCGACTCCATTGGTTTCACAGCGGGCAACGGTAGCGCCGCCGGAGAAGGCGAGGTTGATCTCCTCAACGACGGCGAAGAGCTACTCGTGAACGAACTTCTCCTGCTCCTAGTGGCTCCCAAAGCCGGCGGATTCATGGGTGTTGAAAGTGGAGTCCCAGGTGTCGATGTGACAGGTGAAGGAGCCAATGCTGACGAATCTGGCGGAAAGCTGGTTCCACTTCTTCCGGCAAAGTCTGGCGGAGCAGGACTGTTGGATGATATTCTGCGACTTCTCGGCGGTAGATCCATCCGCGATATTGTGCCATGCTGCGACAGAGTCGGCTGTCCATCCTTTGTCTTGAGCGTGTAAATATGAACCGATCGGTCCGAGCTCTGTGTTGCGACATATTCGTTCAACGGATCCCAGGCAACGCCCTGTACATAGTGGTTGTGCTCGGCAATCATCCTGATACATTGCCCTTCAAACCATTAGCTTCAGCCCAAAAAATCAAGTCAATCCACTCACCAGTCTGCGCGTTCCAAACCCTCGCAATATTATCCATACTCCCCGTGATGAAATACATTCCATCAGGGGACCAGGCCAGATCATAAATCTCGGACCCCATGGACCGACACATATGTTTCAACCTCCACGTCTCCTTATCCCCCAAATCCTCCTCTCCCATAGCAAGAACCTGTTTATGCCCATGTTCGGCCGGCACCCAGAGGATGATATTCCCATCATCACCCGCGGATGCCAACATTTCACCTTGCCCGTTTCGTCAGCCCAACCCAGACAGCCCTCTACTCCCAGCACGTCAAACCTACCTTTCGGACAAAACCTGACCACATTCACAGCCTGATTATGTTTCGCCAACGTGCTGAGATACACTGGCCTCCTCTCTTCGCCCTCGCCCTCTAATTTCCAAATCTGCACCAAGATCAGCCTTCGATCCCTTGATACAGTAGCAGTAATAATAAGAGGGCTTAAGAAACGGGGCCGCCTACCCGAACATTGTTATCTCCCCCCGCGGTCGCCAACCGTCCTTTCCCATGCGGCTCAAAGTGCGCGCTATAGATGGGCTCGTCGCGCTCGCTCCAATGCACCGTCAGAGCCACCGCCGTCGGCATTTCTGCGTGCGTGTTTTTTCTCCTTCACTTGCGTTCTTTCTTCGTCTGCTGCCTCTTGTCCGTCACCTGGATTGGCTCCTCCACGTCCAGTCCGTAGAGCGTGAATCTCCGGCAGTGCTGCAGATGTATGTACCCGCAACTCAGCGGCGTCCAAGCGGATTGGAGTGGAGTGTTCGGTGTTTGGTGGTGATGCTTGCTGTTGTTGAATTCTCGGAGCCGGGCGGAGTGGATCGGAGAGGATGCGGTCACCGATCAACGGGCTTCAACGACGGTCGGGGAGAACACAGGTTGTCAGTCCTTCAGGGTAGCCTAGCAGCAGCAATCGTCAGCCTCATCATCGTCACCGTGAGCGTGTCCATCAGATTGGGGAGGAGAGGAGAGGAGGGAGATTGTGCCGTATAGTACCGACCGTCCTGCAGTTGGTGTTGCTGTGCTGGAGTATGAGACGACGAGCAGTGGTGAATGCGAGGACAGAAGAGAGAAGCGGTCGGCAGGTGGGTAGGCAGAGCTTCTTGAACCAGTTCGTGTTCCTGTGCGTAGGTGTGTGCGAGAGAGAGCGAGAGAGTGTGAGAGCTCTGGCAGTTGCTTTGAAGGTAGTGGGGGGTGGGTGGGTGGTGGTGGGAGGGCAACAGCAACAGCAACAGCAACAACAGCAACCAAGAAGAGTCCCAGCAACGCGCATCAGGTTGATCGTGACAACGTCGTGTGAGCGGTAAGGCGTGGTGCAAAATACACCAATCCTCATCGGCCTTGCATCCTTCTCTTATGAACTCTATCCTAGATAAATGAGACTTGTCATTTCGTGTTGCCGGGCTGGGCTGATTATTCTCTTTCCCCTGTTAGGAATCAGCATCACAACCACAACCACACATCTTCAAGTCTCATTGTCTCTCTGTCTTGTTTCACCATCCCGCCCTATCCGCCCTATCCGCCGTATACCACATTACTCCACTCTCTAACTAATCCACAAACTCGTGACCTGTCCAGTTCATGCCTCCTCACTCCCTCCGCCGTGTCCATGTTCCCTGGCTGGCTTTTTCATCCGCCCAACTATCTTAACCCGTTGTTCATAACGCATTAGATAAGTATCTACCAAGCTTTTTTTGATGGGATTGCCTCTGGACGTGATACAGTAACGTGGGCAAGGTTAGGATGACGAGAGAGAAGCCAGGCTGCGATACATACAGCCTGAATAGCTACATACATAATGTGCATATCACAAAAAAGTGGAATCAAAAGCAGGTTGAAATGATCATGGATTAGGCCACCATGAGGGAGGAGGATAGTCAAGGCGTGTTTCATGTGAGTAGGATAGGATCATCATGGTGTATATGCATTCTGAGCATAGTGATAAAAAAAAAAAAAAAGATAGACAACTAAGTAATGCCAATAGAACCAACGCCCTATATCACACCATTGCGCCGACCCAACAATCCAATTGCTGATCACGACAAATCATTACCAATGACTCGAACTCTTACCCAGAGGTTTCGGCTTTGACCGCCTGCTTCGCCATCTCATCCTCCGGTGCCAACCCGCGATTACTCGGGCCCATCACACATTTCCCCGTTTTCCCATCGAAACGTGACCCATGCACTATAACACCCAATTCAATAACATCAGCACTCAACTCTACTCTATCATGTCCCCCAACCCAACACAAAAGCCAAATAAACATAAACAGGCAAATAACATCACTCACCTGGGCAATCCCACGTCCCCTCCACCTTATTCCACGCCACGACCCCCGCCATATGCGGACACACCGCCGAAAACCTCCTCGCCTCCCCATCTTCACCCCTATAAACCGCGACCGGCTTCCCCAGCCCCACGACCCCGCCCAACACGGCCCCGCACCCCCGCGGAATATCCTCGATGTCGTGGACCTGCGGATCCGGGTTGATCCAGCGCTTGTACGCCATGTTCTGTTTCACGTTTTCCTTCACGTCCTCCGTGATTGTGCGGGGCTTCGGTTTCCGTGCTGGGGAGTAGAGCTCGATCCATGGGTTTTTGGTGTTCGTGATGAGGTCGGGGATGATACGGCTCGCGATTACACCATGCGTGAGACCGTTTCCAGAGTCGCCGGTGACGACGAAAACGTTTTTCTCTGTCCCCGTGTTGCGGCCTATGAAAGCCAGTCCATCATTCGGCTCGACGATCTGGCCGGACCACGCGAAGTCTGGGGTTTCATCCACGTCCGGGAAATTCGATTTCGCCCATTTCGCGAGATGTTGGAAGTGTGTGGGGTAGTTTGATGCGGACTCTTGCCCGACTTTGTGGTCTTCCCCGCCGGTGATGAGGTAGCATTTTGTTGGGTCTGGGTGAGTGGTTTTGCGGGTGTAGATGTAAGGGTCCGCGTTGTCGTAGAGGAGGATGTCGGGGATTGTGTTGGGTGCGGATTGCGCGATGCAGTAGGTGCGGTAGAAGCCTTCTTTGAGGATTATGGAGCCCATGTGAAGGGGGACGTTGGTAGCTTGGAGGAGGGAGGAGGCGGTGATGGTGTGGCCGCCTTCGGTTTCGATGGTGGTGTGAGTCCCGTGGTCGTGATAGCTACGCATACGGGTATTGGTGTAGGCTTGAAATTGGTCCGAGTGTTTTTCTTTGAGAACTTTCAGGAGGCCGTGGAGGTATCTGCTCAATATCACACATCATCATCATCAGTACAATATCCCCGAGATTATAGATCGAACACAAGTAATATCGAAACCTACTTTGTCGGATGAAATGTCGCTTGTCCCATCATCGTCAAAACCGCCCCCGTGTACAACTCCCCCACCTTCCCCTTCTCCTGAAACCGATACGGGATTCCCAGAGTCTCCAACGCCTTGGCCTCCTGTGGGAGATCATTCTTCGTCACATACTCCGGATCCGTATCAGGAACACTAACAATCAACACGCCATCCAACGTCCTATACTCACACTCAATCCCCTCCTTCCTCGCCACCTCTCCCACACGCTCCAACGCCCACTGATGCGAATCATATGCCGTTCTTGCGCCCTCCTTCCCATATGTCTTGATGAGCTCGTAGAATCGATCGTCGAGGAAACTGGCAAGATGGCCAGATGTGCGGCCGGTCTCGCCGGAGAGGGCTTCACGAGCGTCGATGAGACAGACTTTGAGGCCGGCTTGGACGGCTTCGTAGGCGGTTTGGATTCCTGCGATTCCTGCGCCAACGATGAGGAGGTCGATGTTGGTGAGATTTTGAGAGAGCTGTGGGAAGTGGGGGCGGTGGGAGAAAGGTTCAGTGGAGAGCCAGACGGGAGCGGTGTGTCCGGAGGAGTCCTGGGTGCTGTTGATTGAGGTTGAAGTCATAGTAGATAGAGCGCGGTGATTTGTGGGCAATTTTGGAGACCCAGAATGTTGTTTATTGCGGTAGTAGTGGTGTTGCTGTTGTTGTCCAAATCTCAGCAGTGGGATAAGGCGGGCTTGTGATTTCGAGGAATGAATTGAGCGGTGGAGGAGTGGCCTAAAGCCGGGACGAGCAGTATACATGGTGATATATGACAGCTATCCCTGGTGGAGCAGGAGCGATTTATGCTGGACGAGGAGTGCAGCGTGCTGTCGTGATGGTGACGTCGTTTTCTGCGGCCTTGAGGACTACCAGGCCAGGGAGGCGGCGATAGTTTGCGGCGGATGTTGAATCCGCCGGATAGCAGCACCGTCTTGTTTCATCGTCTGTAACCTGTAGAATTGTTGGTTTATCTTCACCGTTGCAGCAGTACTCCAGGTAGACTCAGCAGGGTGTTTGAGCAGGCGAGAAAAGAGAAATTCCGAGATAAACAGCAGGGAAAACCGTAGCTGGCTTGCAATGAAATGTCTGAATCCGGCGGGCCTTTATCCCGCCACACTGCATCTCCATCAATCTGTAGAATCGTGATGGCGTTGATTTCTCTTCACGGTGGTTGAAGATTGTTGTGATGGCCGGTGATTTCCCATGTCCTTGAGCTCCCACCCATGACGCAACCCCTCAAGCTCTCGCAACCCCACCACCTCAACCACCTCACTAACCCCCAATCCACCACGACCATGGGCTCCAGCTCCTCCAAACTCACCCGCGCGGCGGGACGAACACGCACCTATCCCACCACTCCCAGCCCCAACCTGCGCACCCCCCCTTCGAAACCCTCTCCCGCCGCCACGGAACCCCCTAGCACCACCCCGCCCAACGCCTCCTTCACCAAAACCGAGTCGATCCAGCGCGACGCAGCAGACCCTGATTTTGCCGCAATGCTCCAAAAAGTCGGTGCCGTCGCAATCCCGGACGCAGCGAGAATCGTGGACCTGAAGCGGATGCAGAATCCGCAACTGCGGACGCTGCAGCGGAGAGCGGGGTTGGAGCAGGAGGCGGAGAAACAGGGGGGGCGGGAGAAGGGGCTGTTGGATGTGGGGATGGTGAGGCAGATTTTGATGTACAAGGAAAAGGGGTATAATGAGGGGAAAATTGAGGGGATGATGGGATTGAGGGAGGGGACGGTGGGGAGGTTGGGGGGCGCGGTGTTGACGCCGTGATGATGAGCGAGGTGGAAGTGGGTGTATGATATGGAAAACGACTGTCAGCAGGAAATTGAGGTTGTGGAGTGTGTCGGTATCCTGTATTGTATATTTCAATCAGAATCACGAAAACATGAACATGAACATGAATGAATCACACGCGATAAACTTCACCTTTTTCCTCAATTGGGGGCAGGTCGAGGCGGAGGTGATTGGGGTGGAGCTGGGTGAAGGGGATGTGGTTTTTGCGGATGAGGAGGGCGTGGTCGTGTTTCCGATTATACAGTTGGTGCAGGCCGTGAAGAGGTTACCGTGGCTTGGGGAGAGGGATGTGAAGGTTTTGGAGGAGGCTCAGAATGGGATGGTGTTGGAGGGTGCGATTAAGAAATGGAGGAAGTGGGGGAGAAGAGAAACAACACACCGCAAGCGATTGATTGATTTATTGATTGTAACCTACAGACATCACCTTTCCGCAGCGACATACTGCATCTATCCAGACTCTGCCTCATCCATTTTCAACCATTATCTCGCCGGCCTTACTGCCTTGCAGTGGCCGCCTTTTGAGCTGTACGCTTGCTGCGTACTTGGACTCTCCTATACCCTCTTTTACTCTTTTCCTGCGTTCTGCCTATGTTGTCTCCTGCTATTTTATACGCTCTCTGTCTCCGCCACTGCCTCCTCTACCCCGTTCTCTTCCTCCCATCCCCATTCCTCATGCTCCCGCTCATATCTGGCTCGGCCTTCTTCCTCCATTTTTGGTTTCCCCACAAGCGTTTCCTCGATGAAGTTTAGGATAGCCGGAGTGGCCTGGGTTCCGCCAAGATTATCGACAACGCGTGCGTCCTTATGAACCCTTCTTTCCTCAGCGCGTTCCAAAGCCCATCTTGCTCCCTTCTCCATGTTCTGCACTCCTTGAACAGGTGGTCGCGGGTCTGGCGGGGTCTGTCGCACCACCAACACTCGTCGCTGTCTCTTTTCCCTATCGACTTCAGGTAAGCAGCCATGACTGCTCGGTCTGCCACAAACCTGTAGTATTGTAGGGCGACTTTTTTCCGGGCTTTTGCAGCTGTTGGATCCATTCTGGTCGACTCTCTGAGCTTATACCTCTGAGGGTAGTACTTTTGGCACTTCTTTCCAAACCACTGCTTTTCTTCTTGGCGTCTGGCTTCATTGATCCTCCGGTTGATGTGGATTAGTAAGGGTCTCCGCGTTACATCCTGTTTCCGGGCGGTGGCTTCGTTCGTAATGTCTCAGTGATTGCCCGAGCTTGACTGTTGATGACTTTTTGGATATCGTATATCCTGGAGTCATTAGGCCTCATGCCCCACCAGAGCTCGGTCCCATACATCAGGATGGGTTGTACCACTGCAAGTTGTATCTTCCTAATATTCTCCGGGGAGAGGCCTTGGGTAGAGGCTAGCCGTCGGACCCGCCATTCGGCTTCTTTTCCCCTGCGTAGACAAACGTTGTGGTGCTTTCGGAGCCTTAAGTGGCTGTCGATCCAGACTCCGAGCCATCGTGTAGCTGCTCGGTTGTAGGTAACCTCTGTTTCTCCGATTCTGATTTTTTGGGAGGCCATGGCATCCTTAAACTTCTTGTCGTTCTGTCGTGAGAATAGTATAGCTTCTGTCTTAGAGAGGTCGAATTCTATGGCATTTTTGGTAGCCCAGGTCTCCGCCATTTTTGCTGCCTTCTCCAGGCGTTTTGTGGCAGTCCGGGCGTCTTTCCCAGTAGCTATCCACCCTATGTCGTCTGCATATGAGACTGCCGTTACTTGGCACCTGGACTCGACTTCCTCAAAGACTCCACTCAGGTATATCGCAAATAGGGTAGGGGAGACTGGTGAGCCTTGTGGGACGCCCGTCCATACTTGGTGCTCTGACATGTCATGGCCGTCGATAACCATGCTTACCCTGCGTTCTTGAAGGAAGCTCGCCGTCCATCTTACTAGTTGCGCATCTATTCCTAGCTGTAGCATCCTGGACAACAGTCGGGTTTTTGCAACATGATCGAAGGCTCCTTTGACATCCATAAGTAGTATCGCTGCAGCCTCCTTTGACTTCCAGGCGTGTTGTATCCTATTCATTGTGATTGCCACGGCGTCAATAGCTGACCGACGTTTACGGCTCCCCATTTGGTGGTTGTGTAGACTGCCGTTGGCTTCGCAGTGGTTGGATAGTAGTTGGGCGGCTATTTATTCGGCTACCTTGCCCAGACAGTTTAGAAGGGAGATTACACGGTATGCCTTTACGGCAGAGTAGTCCGGCTTTCCTGGTTTTCGCAGCACGATTCCCCGTGCACGCTTCCATACCTTCGGGTGGTATCCCAGCTGAAAGCACGCTCGAATAAGAGCAGGTATTCTCTCTGGATCCCATTCCCAACTTAACCGCAAAGATCGGAAGGAGATTTTGTCGGGAGCTGGAGCTTTTCCGGCACCTTGAGCGAGAAGAGTCTGTTGTATCAGTGCTCCCACCGCAAGCGATTGATTGATTGATTGATTGATTGTAATCATTTAAGCGCATGCGTCCCTTTGGGATATGGCGCGAGAACTAACATACAAAGCGTCCCCTTTCCGCAGTGTTGTACTGCATCTACTCGAAAACTCTGTTTCATC
>ML220205.1:2500-12316 GCA_004786065.1 Ascodesmis nigricans | reverse complement strand
TGAATACCAGTACTTCGTCACCCTCTCGTCCTCCCGCCTGCCCGACCGCTGTGTCCCTGGCCTTCTCCCTGAACCCTCAGCCCTTGCCCGTTACAGCCGACATGACTTCAAGCTTCAGCCAACGGAGGCAGGGTAAGGATAGAAGGCAAGACGTTTTGAATGGCAAAGCCAACAGGACAAGATAGTATTATGGGTAGATAACAAGAGGTCAGGATAAAGAAGAAATAGAGAAAGGAAACTATAATAAAGGAAAAGTACAGGCTCTTGTATAAACGTTCCAACCCTTACATGACTCATCTTATATAGCCATGATTACCAACAACCCTCAAAGAAAGCACTGGAACCTTCCACCACAACCTTTGCCGCCATGTAACCCCTTCTTCCCAACAATAACACAATTTGCTGCAATCACTCCCCAACCTCAGCACAGCCACAACACCTCGCATGACATCTAAACCTACTCCCAAATCCATGCCGTGACAGTTCCGCCGCTGGTTCAGTTCCTCACATGTATCTAGTCTTCCCTCTTCACGCAACAATTCACCTCTCAGTTCTTTCATCTCAAACCCTCTCTGACTCTGATATCAAGTCCCGTCTTGGTCTCTTTGTCCTCTGTCTCTGCCCTTTGGCTCCTCAAACCTAGTCACCCCTGTGACAGCCCCCATCTCCCACCTGTGTCATCTGATTCTTCCTTTTCTCTTGGACTTCTCGCTCCCGGAATGTTCCTCGTTCCGCCGCTGGTTCCGTTCCTCACAGCGGTGTATGTGCAAGATGAGTCAATAAAGTGGTGAATGTCTATATAAGGGCCTATACTTTTCCTTTTTTGTTTCCTTTTTCTTTATTCATTATATTGACCTCTTGCACATAAACCTCTTGTGTAGTGGGCGTGATTTGTTGTCCCTGCCCCCTGTTCTTGCCTCTTTGTTCGCCAAGCTGTGTGAGCTTGTGGCCCTTCCGGAACCTGTCTTCTATCGCGCCTTCCTCTAAGCCCGAGGCCGCCCTCCTTCTCGATCTCAGATCCAGCCGTTGTGCCCGCTGGCCCTTCCTGTCTGCCTCCTGTCCGGCACTCCGTCACAAGCCGCCACGCAGCCACACCAGAGCCTTAACTAGCGAAAGATGGCCAACCACAATCCATGCCGTGACAATATGCACCCGAACTGCAATTCAGCCAAAGCACGTGATGTCGGTCTTCGCAAATCCCCACCGATGTGATCCATCACAAATGACTCGACCAGGTCCACACTTGTATGCATGCACATCATCCGCACACACATCGGTGTCACGGGCCGCTGCCTCCGCCTCTGCCTGCAAATGCAGCTTGACAGGTCGCGCCGACGTCCCATCTTTCCTTTCCCCGCCTTTCGATCCAGAGGGGGTATGAGTGGGGAGGAGCGCCAGCACTGGTACAGTCCTGATTAAAAGCGCGCCCTCTCTCTGATCTAGCCCTCACGGCGAAGCGACGACGATTCGAAACCTCGGAAAGCTCGGGATTCGTGTCATTGTTGAATCATCATCAGCAGCACCAAGCAGCCTTATTTCAACAAGCTTTCTCACCGCTACGTCACGGAAACCCAGGGGTTTGGAAGTCATCGACGTTGGTAACAGGAGAGACAACGGACCTGGGATAAACCAACCCCCCGTGCGGCCAACCCCCTACGAGTGGCTTTCATTCGACCGACCCACGGACTCCGCGCACGGACCGACGACAAGAACCACGCTGAACGAACGCCTGACCGAGACCAAACGACGTCGACGACAGCGACAGCGACCGAGACGAAACGACAGCAAATTGAACCCGGAAATATCGGACGATCGGTCGCCTCAGAATCCATAGCTCGCGCTCGCGTCCTCACCGAAACGAAACCAGGCGCACAGAATGCCGACGGAGGTGGAAACTATCACGATTGAGGAGGTACGTGAAATAGTTTTTGACAGCCCTGGCGGCGGTGTGAGGGGTGTGAAGCACGCTTGGGAGGTGGTGTGTCGAGGAGTCGAGGAGATTGAGGAGGGTGTTGAGATCGCCCGAGTATGAGTTTTGTGTTCGCCTCGAAATGTGGCTCCTCACCCGACTGGAGCGGTGAAAGAGCAATCTCGGAACTATCAAGGAACTCGATGATTTCAAACAGTTGATGAAGACCCGGTCGATTGTTTCTCACTCGAAGGTGTTTTGGCACGCGGTTTTGGATCTATCACATCAATTGCGTTGGGGTTGTCACAACACCAAAGGGGATGCCCGAAGTACCGGAATGTGTGGATACTTTCAAACAGCGGCTATTTGATTTGGAGTGTAGGCATTTCCTACGCTTCGAAAGATGCCGCGCATGCTTAATGCCAGCGTGTTCATCAGTGCCCAGAGTAGCATGAGATTGTACTGGTGGTATTTGGGCTCGAGAGAGGTTAAATCAGGCCCTGCTGCGCAAGCATTGTGTGGCCTTTCTCGAGCCCAAATATCGTGAAGTTGCTGTGATGGCCGCCTCAATTCCTAAAACTCACCGAGTTAATGAAAACCTCCACCTCGTTGTTGTAGTTGCACATGACATTGATGTTTTTCATATGTTATGGTGAAGATCGAAGCTGACCAAATTATTATCAGCCCATTCTCCGAACAAGTTGTGCCTTAGGCGAAGGCCCCTTTTTCAGTTTATCAACCGGAAAACTGCGCTTTGTCGACATCTTCCGCAAGGAAATCCACTTCTTCAACCCCACGACGAAAGACCACACATTCCATACTGTTCCTGATTCGGTGGGTGTCACGGCCGACATCCGCGGATCAACGGATCCAAACCGCTTCATTGTAGCAGCAAAGCTCGGATTCGCTGTTTACGACCATTCCAAACCTGACGCGCTCGAATATATCGCTAAAGTCCACGACAACTCTGACGATGCAGAACAACTTCGGTTCAATGACGGCGCGGTTGACGCAAAGGGCCGCTTCTGGGCTGGAACTATTTCTGATTTCCATGTGGGAGAGCCGGAAAACGTCGGTGCCATCTGGAAGCTTGACACAGATCTAAAGCCGGTCAAAGTATTGTCGCCAATCACCATTCCAAACGGGATCGCTTGGAGTCCGGATAATAAGTGGATGTATTTGACAGACTCAATGCATCCGGACCGGGTGATGCACAAGTATCCATTCGATCTTGAGGCGGGAACTCTCGGGGACAAGCCAGAAGACTTTTTCAGGCTCCCGGAGGAGATTGAAGGTGTGATCGACGGATGTGCAGTGGATGAGAATGGAGATGTATGGGCGGCGGTGCATGATGGCGAAGTCGTGGTACAGATTTCTGGGGAAACTGGCGCGTTGAAGAAGGTGATCAGGCTGAAGGGAGCGAAGAAAGTGACATGTCCGGTTTTCGACGGCTTTGGCGGAATGTACGTGACGACAGCGGGCGGCGGAGAGGATGCTGAGAGCCAGGTTTCCGGGTCGCTGTGGAAGTTGAACGTCGGGGTGAAAGGTTTGCCGAAGTACGAATTTGCCGGGAAGGTATAAGGCGGTGGAATTGCATTTATTTCTTTTTCTGTCGTACGATTTCCAGTTTCGAAATGCTGAAATGAATACTGAACCGTCTCTATGGCGTCGTGCACCCGAATCTCTGGATGATGCGAGAGATGATTTCTCACCGACTTAGCAGTATCGCAAGCCAGGATGTCCATGTTTCATCTACTATAACAGACGTAATGTAGAGTGTTGCGTACCGTATTGATGCTGTATCCATGTTGCTTGACTTCCAGTTTATCTTGCCATGGTGATGACCTTGCTCATTCAATCATCTTTCACTTCTGAATCATACGATACTTCGTGCCCTGGCCGAGTGTGCATTTAAGCTTGCCCAATCTCACCGGGTGTAGGCCTGGGGTACATTTCGGATGGTGAAACAACTGAACCTCCGAAATTCCTCCATCATCTGAATCACAGGATTTTCATTTAACCAGCGAGGTAATAAACGTGACAAGCCCTCAGTATACGGCAGGATGGCCATGAAAACATACCTATGTGTGGCGATAGCACGAGAACTGCAGTAAAGATTATCGCGAGGTGATGTTTTCGGGCTCGTGCGATGCATAGAGCCTGTTCCATACTTCATTGCCAACAGATACAAAGTTAGATAGTTAAACGGATAACCCAGCTTACCTGGCAAAGAAGGGCCTCAAAAAACAGTTTTCGCAGATGTGAGAGTGCTAGCAATTGGGAAGTAATGCTGCAACCACAGATCATGCGTGTTTAATCAGAGACTGTTGGTGCGAAGCCGAGCAAATGACGACAATGTGTGGGCAGATACTCTAACAGGATAGTGTTCAGAGCCATCTATCCTGCACGGAGTTGCGGGGGCATGAGCGTGGGACCTTACCGAGCTCATGTTTCTGGATATATATCAGTGTCATCCCACAGCTGTCGTTCCGCGGCAAATTAACATCCTCTTCCAATGGGTCAATACTTTTGGAATTTCCGATGTATTTGTGTTTTATGGCCATACATCAATGTAGATAGGAGGTGGGTGCATGGTTTAAAGAGTGAATGGGTAAGGCTCCTAGCGGTTATTTCAAGTCAAGGAAGGTAAGAATAAGGACAACACACTATTGATATTCTAGACCAAGTTCATCACTGCGAATGGTTCACAGGCATCAATACACCAGTCTAGTCGGTATCTGACAGCCTGAGAGATTTACGGTTCCAGTTAGGCCCGATAGCATTCGAAATTCCGACTTCTCACGAGTTGCTTCCCACACTTTCCGTTACGGAGCGAGCCGTCTGAGGTATCCGTTGGCAGAATGTCCGGTTATTGCAATGAACGAGCGTGATCACTACCCCGCCTATGCCCCACTACGGTATTCTCTGGCTCAACCTGCCTGGTGATGGACGACGTTCGGAAGCCATTGCTAGTCTGGGGCTTGAAGCGGAAGTAGTGCAGAATTGGGCCAACGATCGTCGGTCCTTGTGATCTGTCACTGTCTAACCACTTGTTTGATGGATCTGGAGAAGAACTTTACAGGGCTGCGGCGGTGTTGTCGTTGTGTCGCTCCCTGACAAGGAGACCTTGAGTGCAGCTTTGTTTGGAGCTTCTTGAAGAGACAGTCGAGGCTTTGTAGCGAGCGGCGACGATGAACTGGATGCGGGTAAGGCTATCGGTGTGAAAGAGTGCATGCGGATGGGTGAGGGGTTGGTATGTAGCGGGAATAGCAGTGGAGTGGTTGACGATTGTCGTGATCGAATGTTTGATTCTTCGATTCATCCATCACTCGCCGTTGTAAGGCCCATGTTTCCACAACAACAAACGCTGCACACCGCGCCCGCTGCCCCAGCCACTGATCAAAGTCATCGCCATCTTGCAACCCCCGTCATCCATCATCCGACCTTGACTGAGATAGCGAGCCCCCTGCCTTTCTTTTCCACGCTGGCTCCAACCTCCTCAGCCCGGAGTATCGCGTCCCCGCTCGAACACGTCGACGGTACTAGCATCCTCATGCCGACATCATGAGTCGCCCCTGCAGCAACTCCGGTCCGCAATCTGGGTCATTGCCATCGCATTCCCGGGAATCAGCTTCAACGCAGCCCAAAGCAAGGATCAGACATGACACATACGGGGACGTCACTATAGGATGGATTCTGTGCAGTAGTCCACGCATCAATGCTCTTTAACTGGACTATGGAACGGAAAGGGCAACCACACCGGCTATGAGATATATTCTCGGCGCAAAGTTACATCAGCCCGCTGGAATGCTTGCTGCTGGCGCTGGTCGGTCCTTACAATTGTAGATGCTCTCGAGTCTCGACTCCTTGAATAAACTGCTCGATTGTTTCTGGAGCGCTGTAAGGGAGAAACTAAACACAAATGCTGGTGAGCCCGAATAACTCCTTTCCGTTCGCGTCGAAATGTTTACAACATGTCTCGCTGGGGGGAAAACTCGTTTACAATAGCCTGGATTTATGTCACGATAGCTACGCCGTGGGAGCTGTATCGATTGATTTTCATCAATCCACACAGGGCAGATGCTTCGAACGATTTTCCCTCCGTTAGATTGCTGGCTGATAATACACCGATAGAGAACTAGGTGGGACCAAACCATACCACACCCACCTTCTACAACTGATATCCTTGAGGGTCAAACAACGAGAATCGGTGGTGATGGAGGATGAGAAGCATATTTTCATCTCACTTCCTATTGCTGGTGGCTAATGCGCCCACGAATGGGGGGATTTAGAATCAGAATTCTCCATGAAAACGCTCAGGCATAAATGATGTTCAGTCCCGACAGGACATGGTCCTGTGATTTTCATGCTCAACACACCGCGCATACGATCACGTTCAAGTTACACCAAACGCTCAGGCTGCCTACGGAGGCTAGACGCGACTCAGTGTGAGGAATCACTCATCGCATTCGTCCAAATGGTTTCCCGAAGTCACAGCTGATGTAAAGATCTGAAACGTTACGAATTTGGTTTTGCACGTCTCTTGCAGTCTGAACTAACACGGCAAAGATGCGGATGTCGTATGTCCAGTGAAAAAGGAACGTGCTTGTTAATTTATGCGATTGGAGATGAGTCGTGGGTCCGGGAGCTCGGATCTCGATCATGTGTCCGCCAGTCACAAACTCGGTACCCATCGCTCTCACCACTGGGGCATTATTCGTCGTGTGTATGCCGCTCCTCTCCTCTTTTCTAGCAGTCACGATTCGCTGATAACAGTCGCCATGAGGTCCGACAGTTACAATGATCTATCACATGAACCCGCGTTATGATGCAGACCGACGATGGTGAGGGCTCATCTGCGCTGTTGAATGTTGCACAGCAATCGAGGCGCTCCTCCATCCCTGTGACAACACCAGTGCACCTACCCTGTCCAAGACCCTCCCCACTGGGTACGGCCACTTCACCTGCTCATCTCCACCACAATTCGAGATCTTATATATGTCGAAGCACACCTATAGAGCTCACGTTCCGGTACGACAGTTTATCGATCATAAAAGCTCGTGCATACGCATCGATGGAGTCATCTGCAGACATAAATTCCGGGTGGCCACGATGTTCTGCCTCAAGGAGACCTAAAAGCGGGGAACTGCGGCATTCGGGTGTTTATTGTACCAAAATCCAAGCTGCTGGAATGGTCCCACACACCCATCACTTCGTCACAGCAAGAACGCGCCGTCACTAGCGCACCAACCCCCACTTTCAGGGCTTCACCGTGGCTCGCTACTACCCATGATGAAGATGAGCGCCAAAGTTCTGGGGTTACAATACCGGTAAAGGGATTATGCTTGCTGTTGCTCGCTTGTTTGGAATCACCACGATCCAGGAGATGAGTGCTTTCCAGCGAGGTAACTACGACGGGCTGCTGCGGTCAGTTGCTGGCACGAATGACACTACGCACACTTGTGCTACGGGGGGGATGATCAGACTCGTGGGAGTTTGCACTGGATACCCGGAAATCGTGGAAGACCCCGTAACAACAGAGGGTTTCCGGGAAGACGTCTGGTTGGTGAGACCAAGTTGGGGCCACCCAGTCAGGATGGGATGAGTGGACAGGCTATTGGAGTCCAGAAGACGAGACATGGGTGGCAGGTGCCTTGTTGCGAGACTTCGATGTCAGGGAGAGAGCTGGCGAGTCCCAGCCCCGCAGCCTCATTCTAGCGTCGACCAGGAGGATACCGGCAGTTCCTGTCAATCATCATGGCGCAAGTCACTGTTTTGCAGTATATACACTAAGTGCCCGAAGACCGACACAGTGGTACTGCGATGAGGCTAACCTTTTAAATTGAGGACTTCGGGTTGTGGCGCAATTGAATCTAGCGATAACGGATTTAGCAAAGGCCCAGGCATTTGGAAGGGCCCAAGTTGGCACCCAACCCCAGCAGCCCTGCTCTGCTCGGCTGCTCGACATAAAGTACATATGGAAGCGACCTGCGCGCCCTCGCGGGTCCAGCCATATCAATCCACTTCCCCACTCCATCCCACAGGTCGACCTTTGTCATGCGAGCCGCCTGCAGCTACAAAAGCTGATTCCAAACCACGTTCATCATACTACAGCTTACGTTGGACATCGATTCTTTGAGACCATTTCGAAAAAGCACACTACCATACTTGTTTGCTTACTTGCTGGCGGGTTCACTATCCAACTCGTCTTCGCCGTCATTCCATCCAAGTTGGCGGCTGTCGCCCTCAGCGGTATTCATCCTCCTCTCGTCTTCCAGTCTACCTTGATTGGCCCGAGAGAGGGGGATCGTCCATGTTCCTCAGCCTCCCGACGACTCCCAATTGCAGTTGGAGTAGACTACAAAGGAATGTCGCGGAATACGCAATCATACGGATCTTTCACTGCTGCTAAAGACGATCCGGAACTTGCCAGCTCCCGAGGCAGCGATCATCCCAATATCAGAGCTCCTCGCTCGGACCAAAGCCTAGCAGGTCCAGCTCCCGGATATCCGAACCACCCCCCCGCCAGCCTGTTTCCAGCAAGACCATCCGCTCTCTCCGTAAACACGTCATTCGCGTCCCACACCTCCGATGCCTACACAGATGCTTCACTTGTTACCTCTCCATCCAGCCCCGACCATCGAACTCGCGTCGCAACTATACTGAATGATTCTCCCCGTTCGACGAAACATGGAATTCAACGACGGCGGAGGAGCGTGGCCCTTCAGTCCACTACTCAACTTCATGGGGTATCCAAGTCCAGTCGACGACAGTCAACCTCTTCAGCCATGAATCGACAGATGACGGATCCCAGCACAGTTTCACCACCCACTTCATCACACAGGAGACGACCGGTGTCGATGACGCTGCCAGGAGGAGAACCATCCGGCTCACATAACAGAAAAACGTCGATTCATGTCCTCTCAAATGTCCTCACCAACGAGCCGGGACTCTTACCTCCGCTTTCACGCGTATCTTCACCCTTCCGACCAGATAATACAGCCTCGAGTGCGATGACCACACCAACACTTAGTCAGCCGCCCACATCGCTGCCTCCACCAATCCAGCAGTCCCCGATGCAAGGATTTAGCAGCTACGGTGTCCATGGGCCCGGATATTTTCCACCCGCTCATACCAACCCCATGGCTCCATCATCTCAGGGCTGTTTCCCTCCCACGCATGTTCTTCAGACCACGTCAGCACCTCCAAGCCCGTCTTCTGGTAATACAACCGCTGTGTACGATATGGTGGCAAACCTCATCCGGCATAGTGGCTCTGAAATGGGGTCTCGGTCCCGTGTTGCTGGGCCCCCGGTTTTGGCGATGGATTTATCTGAAGGCATCGTCGAAGTTCAGGTTGACAGTACGTCCGGGTCTAAAAATTCGGACCAGAAACGAAAGAACAATGCAGCAGCATCTAAACGCTTTCGCAACCGGAGAAAAGAGGCTACGATTCAGCAAAACCGACGCATGCAAGAACTAGAGTTGATGGAGAAGCAACAGAAGAAGGTGATTGAACAGCTTGAACGGGAACTTAACCAGGAGCGGACGGTCCGTCAGGAATTGGAAAGTCTCGTTCAACGCGCCCAACAGCAAGGGTTTCAGTTACCACCCGCACGGATGAGACCTGGACTCCCGCCGATGTCTGCCCTACCGCCGCCAGATTCAAGTCGGACGCCGGGAATAGGAACAACAGAACAACGTAACGATTACTTTGGGCGTACAGCGATAGAATCGATACCCCGGACCGCAGCTTCTACCCCAGGAGTTCAACCACGAGGCGAGTCCTTCGGAGTGTTGGAGCCCAGTGTATCACGAGCACCCAGTGTCGGTCCCACACCCGCGGTACCTGCCCCACGTATTTCACCACCTTCAACCTCACATCGCCACGGGCATGGTCCGCCACCG
>ML220204.1:0-13191 GCA_004786065.1 Ascodesmis nigricans | reverse complement strand
GGTAGATGCAGGAGAGTCTAAGTGCACAGCAGTGTACAGCTCAAAAGGCGGCCACCGTAAAGGCAGCAAGGCCGGCGAGAGAATGGTTGAAAACGGATGAAACAGAGTTTTTTTTTTTTTTTTTCGAGTAGATGCAGTACGACACTGCGGAAAGGGGACGCTTTGTATGTTAGTTCTCGCGCCATATCCCAAAGGGACGCATGCGCTTAAATGATTACAAACAAACAAACAATCCTGGCCAAAAAGAACCGACAGAGGAGAGATAAAGCCCAGTCTTGTATGAACTGGATCCCAACTCAATGGGCATTACCAGCCAGTGCAAAGGGATGGCAAGAACAAGGGTTGAAAGTGGACGAATCAATGCATCTAGAAAAGAGAAGGAAATGAATCAATGGGGAGGGGGTGCAGAAGATGAGTGTATGCACTTGGTCGCGCCATATCCCAACTGGACGCATGCGCTAAAATGAATTCAATCAATCAATCAATCAGCCCTGACCATACTCGGAGTCGACGGCCTTCGGCCGTTGTCGCAACTCTGTTACTTTCGGATCGCACTCCTAAGCCCCGAAATCTTCGTCACTATCCACGGTTCTATAATTGGCCATCACACCAAATATATCTTGCGGATACACCCCTGGATTAAGTTCCAGTCCCGTTCTCATGTGCTCGAGCCTTCAATCGATCTATGTATGGCGACGATATTTTCGTCGTCACCGCTGCGTCCTACATTTGTGAGCCGAGCTTCAAGTTTGCTCCAACTCCCTTGCGTTCTCATCTCCACCACAACCTCACCACCGCACAGTCCTCTCAAGGCAAATCGCTCTCCTCACTATCTCCATCGAGGTGCTGAATATATGCCGCTACAGACCCCTCCCCAATCTTGCTCTCACACTCGCCAGCCATGTCTACGACTCCCCTTCTCCGCGACAGTTTCTTTTCTCGTCAGCTACCGATCTCGTTCTCCCCAGCTACAGCAAAAACTCCTCTCTTCTACCACTGCTATCGTTCCTCAACTACCGCTATTCCAGTCCTTGTCCTCCAGTTACAACCCTTCAACTCCGATTGCTGAGTCAATCCCTACAAACACACATCTCATGCGATCACATTCTTCTCCCGACGCCAGCGATATCACCACCGCCGGAACAACGTAACTCAACCATCAGAGGGCGGCGCTTTATAACGAACCCGAAAGCCCTGACGGAATCCGGCAGCAATATCTGAGAGACCATAGTCGGACGGTGCCTAATACATATGCACTATCAGAGGACGAAGATTCTTGCGTGAGTCTCTTGCCTTCCTATCAGTCGTCTAGATACTAACTGAGTTTGCTGTGACTCCAGGATGAAGCGACCGAGCGAGTCTGACGTCGACGAGGGAACTGATTTTTCGGAAGTAATCACGCGTTTGAGGAGAGCGGTAAGTCACACAGCATCGTAAGTTTACCATAGTTTTAGTACTAATGAGGTTCAATAGTATCAAACAGCCCTCGCAGCTCAGAACAGGCACCCTGACGCCGATGTACACGCACCGAACTTTGAGGAGCGACTTCGAGCTCTGATTCTGGCAACCAACCACGACTTCTACCATACCGTTCAGGAATTAGCCTCCTTCAAACGCTGGCTCTCCCACAACGAGACACCACGGGGTCTGATGATCCTCGCTGCCGTTGCGCGCCGTACGCGCAGGCAGTCTTGTTCTCGTCCCCGCCAGCTACACACTCGCGGAACCTACATAACACGAAAAATCGACGGCTTGCTGTTTCTTGCCCGCCCGTATCCCAGTCGTAACGAATCGACTTGCCCCGTTCCCAGTGTGCTGTAGCAATACAACCTCTCGCCTCTAGCGGTGCAGCTCTTATTCTCGCCAGCTACCGCTCTCGATACTCTCGGCTTTCTGTTTCCTTTTTCTACGACAGCGCATATCCCGGAGGACTCCTATTCCATCGCTTAAACTGCTGTTTCTCGAGATGCACATCTGCAGATCTCGTTCTCGCGAGCTACAGCTTCCGACACACGCGGATCTCGTTCAACCGCTCCAGTTACAGCTTTCGTTCTCGCCAGCTCCACAGTTGCCTTTTGGTGGCAGCAGCACCCCTTCCCGCCGATCACAATCCTCATCAAGTCATCCTTTGCCCTGGTTCTCGACGTTCGATGCATACAGATCTCGTTCTCGCTCGCAAGCTACAGCGCTCGGTTTCTCACATCAATATTGTCGGCGACGGCTCTTGTTCACGCCAGCTACAACATACGGTCCGATCCCGGAAATCACCTACACTCTACATCAAAATATGCGTCTCTTCCTCCCTCGCCCCCACAGTCTTGTTCATTCCATCTCGGCCGGCTTGACCAATAGCGGGGTAATGTGTATTCAATACCCCACTTCCATCCTGGAAGGGAAAAGTATGGTGCCGGGCTGAGGGTGTGGGAACCGGAACTATCCAGATTACAAGACCTGACATGGATCGCGACGCGGCGATTTATATGCTACATACTTCTCTCTCGCGGTTTGAAACACCCGAACGAGGAACTGCGACAACCACAAAGTTTCTTGGACAGAGACCTCAGACCACGCACTTGCCGCAAATTCTGTGAGAAACCCGCAGACTATGTGCGCAGACAACAAGACAGTCTGTGGTTTCGTATCACGCCATGCTCTTCTCTCATAATTTCATTTTCAAGACATTGAGTGTCGCGGTTCCGAGGACCGACTTGAAGGCTTCGACCTGTTTTTCTAGAGCTCTCGGTTTTCAAAACCAGACAATTCCAACACCCATATCTCGCTCGACTCAGCGGAACCGTATCTCTTTCTTCCCACAGTCTCAGCCTGTTCAACATGTAATAGGAGCCGTGGGCTTCAAGAACATGATGGTGTTCGGAGTATGATACCGGCTGGTGACTACTGTGACAGACGTAGAGAAACGACAGGTGATGGTAGGTACACTGGACTCGAATTGCAAATGCAGTGTTACGCTATATCCGTTTGATGTTTGTGGCGGGGAGGCCTCGACGACCGGTAATGACAACCTGGATGTGTTGATAACAAGGACAAGACCGCAGAAGGATGATTGGATGAAATGGGCGATTAGTTGCAATTCCCCAACTTCATCAGCGAGCCACACCCGTCTGCGTTTCTGGACAGGTGGATATAGACTAATCTACTTGTGCGAGTAAAGGATATGCGAGGAGGGGATAGCCTGGTAAAGACCCATTTCAAGAAACATCAACATGAAGAGGAAAACTTCAGCGTCTCGCGCTATGAAATCATGGGCAGGCGTGGTCGGATGGGGTTGCGGAAAGTGGAGGCGAGGAATTTATTGCTCAAGGGTTTAAAAGTTGTACTAGTATTTAATTTGACTATTCATCAACATCGACGAGCACGGATTGGTTTGCTGGGTTGAGTTCAGGTTCCATTATAGTTGAAACAGTGACCGTGCATCTAGAAGCTCTCTCCCGTTCCATGGAACTGGAATTAATTGAACTTCCACCACTGTTGCGCACAGCCCACACCACAACACCCACTTCCTTCCACCACAGAGTCTGCAACCACCACACCCTCCACCCCCGCCGCATCCTCACCGCATCCTCACCGCATCACCATTCCACCCCCTCACTTTCACCGTCGTCCACCGCATTAAGCCCCTCATCCCACTCCTCTCTCCACCATCACCCTCGGCACCTAATCCCACAAACATACACAACAATGTCATTCACCACCCCAAATCCGCTCCTCGCTCCTCCAACCTCCAGCGAAATTACTGCCTCCCCGCCCCCGAAATCCAAGCCCCGCCGCCGTAAACCCCGCCAGATGAAGAACAAGAACGACCTGCTCATCCCGTCGCCGGACTATGATGCGCAGATTGTGCACCGCTCTACGCTCCCGCTGCCGCCGCTGCCAGTGGAGCCAGAGGAAAAGCCAGCGAAGCAGCCAGAAAAGCCGAGACGAAGGGACAACATCATCAAGCGCACCAACACGAGTGATTTGTTTCGCTTCGAGGCAGATGCGGCGGCTTTGGAGCTCGCGGCGCGGGATGGGGGGGTGAAGGGGATGGAGGGGATTCACGAGAAGAGGTGGATCGAGTTTGAGATGGCGGAAATTGAGAGGGTCGTGGATGCGATCTATGGTTTTGGAGAGATGGAGGGGGTGGGGGATGTGGAGATGGAGATTGGTGAGAAGGGAGAGGAGAATGAAAAGGAGGAAATGGAGGAAGAATCGGCGGAAGAGAAGGGTGACGAAAGCGAGGAGAACAATAAGGAGGGTGGGAATCCGCTGAAAGAGCAGGATGGGCCTAGAGAGAGGGCGCAAGTAGTGGAGATACAAGAGCAGCACGTTGAGAGAGAGCTAGTGGGGCTGGTGAAGGATTCTGGCATCGTGAAGCCGCGAGAAGCTGAGCAAAGCAATGATGCGACGAAGCCGGATGAAGACTATAAAGCAGCGGACGAAGATTGGACACGGACACGGTTTACGAGGAGTGTTAGCTTCAATGATCGGGAGAGCTGGATGGTTCCGCCGCTGAGGATACAGAAGAAGCAACCAGTCATGTCGATGGAGCCGGTCAAGCCAGTTTTTCCGGAGACTCCGTTGAGAAATAGAAATCAACCAGCTACTCTCGACTCTATTTCAGCATTGCGAGGCTCAACCAACCCAGGTCTTCCTCATACACCACCGAGAAATAGACCCCGCCAGGTCACCCTCGACTCCGTCTTCGATTTCGCCGACCTCGTCATCTACAGCAATCCCACCACCGATGACGACACCCTAACCATCTCCTCTGCACCCATCACCACAACCCCCGTCAAATCCCGCCTCACCCGCACCACCACCGCCCTCACAAGCTCCTCCACCCTCACCACCTCCACCATCGAGCCCCCCTCCCCAACATTGTGGCTCTACCCCACCACCCCCTTTTCCCCAACCTGGTCCCCACTTCCAAACGATCCCAACAACTGCGACTGCCCCATTCACCTCGGTCTCCTCTACCCATCTCGCTCACCCCCGGATCACCGATTCTCACTTCGACGCTACACCCTCCCTGAAGAGAAACCGAGCAAACTGAAGCTCCTGCGAAAGAAATTCGGACAGAGCTTTACGAGAAAGGAAGGTCGACAAAGTAGGGCGTTAATGGAGGCCGAGAAAGCCGCGAGAGTTATTGTCGCGAGAGATAGGGAGGGGAGAGAGAGAACCGAGAGGTGGAGGTTGGAGAGGGGCGAGAAGGACGTGTATGAGGACAAGTTGAAGCGCCTGCAGATCGAGGAGGCCGCGCTCGTGGCTCAACTGGAGGAAGCGACGCCCAAAACGGAGGAGAAAAAGATGACGACAAACGAGGAGCAGCGGGAGTTGACTCCAACGACCCCAACACCAGTTCGCCAGCACCGAGCAGCAAGCGACACAACCGCCATCCCGCTCTCCCCACCGCCGCCGTATGAGAAAACACAGAATGTGAGAAGCTCATTACCTCCTTCCCTTCTGACATCGCTGCCGCCTCCCCCATTGTTTCACCGCCCACCTCCATCGCCGCCCCGTATGGTCAGGGCTACAACTGCTCCGGAGATCGTGGGGATGCAGGGCGGGGATGAGTGGATGGTCATGGCACATCAATTGAGGAGGGAGATTGAAGATAGGGAGAGGGTTATAAGGGACTTGGAGAGGGTGGTGAGGGAGATGCGGGGTGCGCAACCTGGAGGGAACATTGAGGACGGTGAAGCCCAGGGGACGGCGGTGGTAGGCCAGGGTGAGGGAGCGGGTGTTGATGAGGTGGTCGGTGAAAGGGTGGTGGATGAGAATGGTGGGAAAGAAGCGTGAAGTGGGTTTGGGGAGGGTGGCGAATGGGAAAGGGTGAGGTTGGTTGGGCAGAGAGTGGAATGTGGAGGGTATGGATGGAGTGGGATTGTGGGATGTTAGTTTCGAGGGAGTGGATCGGATTCGGTTGATTAAAGTTAAGGGAAGGACCAGAGATGGGGAGTTTGTTAACGTAAAGGTAAGATAGATGGACAGATAACGACGTGGTTCGAGACCTTCGAATCTTCTATGACTTGATATGACATTAAATGAATTAATATCAGGATATTATCATGATTCAACTCCACACACTATTCTATGGCGCCGCTTATAAGACTCAGTACTTACCTCCGATCGTCGTCAGAAATGCTACTCAGGCTGTATATTGATACGCCCGTGATCAACCATCCTCTCTTCTCCATCCGCCCGCCTCCAACTCGTCGAACCATGTCCGGTTGAATTCCCCACGTCAACTGCTCCCCATATCATCCCCTCCAAATGTCTTGTTTTTCGTCATCTCCCGCGCTCCCTGAGGACATGATGCCGGCGCCGCTCTCCGAACCTCAACCTCCACCTCCCCTGCACCACCATCCATCATATAACTCAAATTCCCACACACCAACTCGTACATCCCACCTCTCTCACACTTTCTCCTCATCCTCCCAATCCCGGTCCCCCCACTTCCGCACCCCCCACCCCCCCGGCCCCTCCCGTTCCCGCAAACACACCCACTGGTCCCGCCCCCCTAACCTCCACCTCCATCCTCCGCTCCTGTGCCTCTCCCTCCTCCTTTTCCTCCTCCGCCATCTCAGTATCCCCCGCATCCTCTTCACCTCCATCCCCCTCCGCGTCTTCCTCCGCACAAAAACTCCCTAAAAACCTCCCCACTGCCGCCGTCATCTCCGTTCTGCTTAAGCCACGTACACAAGGTGCCCCCTCACGCCCCCAGAGGCGGCCGCGGGGACAGGTGCACCCGTTACAGTGGAGGATGATATCTAGCTGATGTTCCGCGGTTTCTTGGGCTGTGGGCGCTGTAAAGGATGAGGAGGGATCGGCGATGGCGAGGGATTGGGATGATGAGAAGGAGAGGGGTGGGAGTCCGAGTCTATCCGTTCACCACCGCTGTGTTAGCGAATACCCATCACGATGTGCCAGATATTGCACCGGATACCACCCCCAACAGAGACAACGACGAAGAATCAAGTTCAGGGCACTTGACCGCGCCACAAAAATCAACCAAAGACCGTGACCGTGACGGTCAAGCGCGTATAGACTCCCCGGAAAATAGAGTAGAGGGCCCACCGTTTCCGTAACCTCGCCTCCCGCCGCTTCGGGTTCAGTCTGAGACTGGAGGAGCTCGTCGCGCGCGTCGTGTAGGACCGGTAGCGGAACGGGCTGGGCGTGGGCTTGTGTTTGCGTTTGTGGGTGCGGTTGGTGAGGAGGGCGTGCGGTTTTGTTGTCATCGCGGTGGTGTGGGGGAGTACCGGGGGGTGGAGCTGGTGGAGGTTAAGAGAGGTCGTGTGGAAGATGGTCCGCGGAGGATGCGGATGCGGGGTGAGGTCATCACCAAACACGTCTCGATTCATGTCGGAGCTATGTTCTATCAACTACGGCACCGGGATCGGTATATACAAACGTAAAAACAATCCCTATACTACACTCCACCACTCCCTCCACCCTCCGCCTTCACACTATTCACCCTCTCCCTCTGCACCCTCCACATCTCATCCACCTATTCGTGCTTCTGCAAACTCTCTAACTGCTTCCGGAGCCGCGCAACATGCGCCTTGAACCGATCCCCCGCGACATCTTGCGATGGTTGCCAGGGAGAGTGAGAGGCTTTCTGTGGCGGCGGCGAGGGACTTCCAGGCTGGTGATAGTTCGAAGTTTAGTGCTGACGGGGGAGTGGAGGTGGTGGCTGGGGAGGTTCTCGGGGTGGAGATGCTGGAGCGGGGAGTGTTGAGGGCGGTTGTAGGTGGGGAAAAGGGGAACATGGGGGCGATGGGAGAGATGGGGTGGGTGGGGGAGCTGGGGTACATGGGCGCGACGGGAGCGAGGCTGGGAGTGGGGATTGGGAGAGTTGAGGCGGTTGTGGGAGTGGAATTTTGCGGGATTGGTGGGGGTGTGATGGGGAGAGATTTGGGGGCGGGTTTGGGAGGTTTCGTGATGGCCGATTTTGAGGAAGAAACGGGAGGTGGTGGTGTGGTTTTGTGGGGTTTGAGAGTGCGTTTGGTGGGTTTGGTGATGGTCGTTATGGATGACGAAGAAACAAGAGGCGACTTTGTAGATGTGAGGGGCTTGGAAGATCGCGAAGTAGGTTTGGCGATTGTCATCGTTTTGGATGAAGAAGAAATCGGAGGTGAAGCGGTGGGTTTGGGGGATAGTTTCGGGCGCTTTCGTGGATCGGGAGCTGCAGTGCTGGTGGTGCTTTGGGGTTTGGACGAGTTGGAGATGGGTTGAGACAGAGTAGAGCTTTCGATGGGGCGTTTCTTGGAGACGATGGTTTTGGTAGCGGAGGACTTGTCGACGTTGATGGTGCGCTTATTAGAGACGGAGATGGCCGGAGCGAAAGAAATTGGAGTCGAGATCTTCTTTTCGGCTGAGATCCTGCGGTGACGCGCCTCTTCTTCTGGTGTCGGATATCGTGTCTTTGGAGATATCGTTGATGATTTTCCCAGTTTCGTCGGCGGAGTCTCTCTGACTTTCGTTATCTGGAGTTCGTCTCTCTTCTCCGATGTAGAAAGCCGCGTCGCTTTAGTATCCACATCCATTTCCTCAAACTCTACTCTTGTCCTCCACTCCCCAATGTATCGATCCATAACCCTCCTCTTCTTACTCTTCACCCCCGGATCTCTGAGAATCTGCAGCCTCCCACTCTTCAACCACGCTTCAACTCTCGCCGGCATCCACTCATCGAACTCCGTATCTCGCAGGATTTTTGCTGCCCCATTAAATTGGTATTGGTAATCCCACCCTGGACCCGATTTGCTGATTGCAGTGAGCGGAAGCCGGGTGTTAAACGTTTTTCCTGTGCTTGTTAGCTGGAATCCTACACGCGCGGCGGCGGCGGATCGAAGTCACACATACGGATGTGCCGTGCAATGATGACGCGAAGATTCTCGCGGGTTTCAAGTTTGTCGACTGCGGCTGGACGAGGTCGATCGTGAGGGACTTCAGGTTGGTAAAAATCGTATCGGGCGGGTTCTGGCATGTTTTCGGCGGCGTGGTGAAGGAGCGAAAATGGTGGCAACAGCAACAGAAGCAAGCAAAGATATAAGTGGAATTCGGGATGGACACCATGGATCGTAGAAGATGTGGACAATGGACGTACTGGCACTCATCTCGGTTACCAAACTCCCGCATTGCAAATCAGACGAACGGTTAGAACATTCCTGCATCACGCGTTGACGCAGGGTAGTCACGCTGCAACCAACGGTTGGCGGATGGGGAAAAATTGAAGAAGAGGAGTTGTTCCAGGCGAATGCAGAGGTGTGTGGGTTGGTAGAAATTGCGAAAAGCAGGGAGAATATGCGACGCAGCAGACGTGTCGAAAGGAAAGGAATCTGGAAAAACGTCTGGACGGGATCGAAATAACAACGGGAGGGAACAACTAGGACTCAACATTCCCGTTGCGGAACGCTTACTGGCGATGGAGAGACACAGCCGTGATCTTGGAGGACCTCAAGTCTGCTCGAGTCCTTCGCCCACACCAACAAACCCTAAATGAGACAGTGAGGAATGGAGGGCACCTTCATTGAACATGCTTGTTCAATTCTAAGAATACCAATCTGGGAGCTACGGATTTCCCATGGAGCCACTGTTCCATATAACGAATGCCATGTACCAGAATGTCAACCATCGGCTAGGCGCAGTCATAGTTCAGTACCGCCAGAGACCGCGGGTTACTACGGCCGAGTTACTTCAATCAATTCAACGTCCCTCAACTTGAATCCCATCTGGTCCCGTTAGGTCGTATAGAGAAAAATCCAGATCGCTTATCCATGATCGAGTCGCCTCCAGGAATGTTGCAAGCACGACTAACAAACAAGGATAGAACCGTACTTGTTAGACAAGATCTTTGGCGTTTGTGAGAAAAAGAAAAGAAGTGAAGAAGTCGACAGTCTGGCTGCACTTATTGAGTAATGGATTGTAAAAACGTTTCCGTCAGTACCCGGGACTCACACTCTCAATGACGCCCTCCCTATCTACCGTCTCCCGCAGCGTCCAGATTTTCCCTCCTTACGGATATTGTATGGTACGTGATGTCAAAATGCTTGTGCTGCTCCCCACAATAGTGCGCTTTAGAAGAGTCAAGAAAAAAGGGGTAACTGGCGAAGGAGCGATGACCAGCTGGAAACACCGATATCTTTCGAGGATGAGGGAGTGGGGTACGATTCGGCGATGGCGACAAGTGGTACCCGTTCGGAAAGCTTGGAGTGTTGAGGACGAAGACTGGCTGGAGAGGTCTGGGAGAACTGAATCCGTGAACGGCATACATGTTTTATAGCGCAGGAGCTTCATGTTTAACAAGAGGTGCTGGATCAGGCTGTCAGTAGCTACGTAAGAGAAAGTCAAGAGAGCATAGTCACTATGGCAGAACGAACTCATGATGCTCTATGGAGTGCAGGAAGATATCGACCCCAAGGAAACAGATACAACCAAACAGAACCACGAATATTCAATGAATATCGAAACGATCAATGGAATGATAACCGAAACCGACAACGGTATAATGAATACAAACCAAGACTACGAAACTTCCAATCCTACGCCACCAACACTGAACGGAATGAACCAAGAACCTTCAATAACTACGGTCATAACAACAATAGTAGACCCATGCCACAAGACGAAAAACAGCGATTGTATGCAGAAAAGAAGTGTTACTTCTGTAAGAAACCCGGACACATGATGAAGGATTGTTGCAGCTGCGTGCAGAATAATGGAAACATTACCCGAAATGACAACCGGAAGCCACAATCATTTGCGCTTTCAGCAGACCAAACACTATCTAAGGAAACCTACTGTCATAAACCCTAACCTTGCGCTCACTCAAGAGCCTCCCGTTCCGGTCCTCTTCCAACAGCCTGCACCTTACGGCATTCTCTGGGGAAGAGTTACCATCTTCATTGAGTTCGGACACCAGGTGTACGAGTATAGTTATCTTACTTGTATTCCCGAACCATGATCTTGTTCTTATCTTGTCTGAAGCTAGCATGTCACATGTGTTCTTCCATTGACCTCTATAGTCTTCTATCTATTTCTATCATGTTCCGCTATGTTCTCTGCTCTTGTCTGCCTTGAAGGTTCCATTGGTTTCCTTATGGTTCCATGACCTTCTTCTGTGTTCTATTGATTTGTCGTATCATGTTCTTTGATGTTCTATCTTGTTCTGTATGCTTCCTTGACGATGTCGTCCAAGACTCTTCATGAAGATTCTGTCTGTTTCTTCTAGTTTCCGTCTCTGTTGCTCTCTGGTTATATCAGGAACTTGATCCCCCCTCTTGTATCTAGTCTTCACGCAACAATTCACTCTTCACTCCTTCGTCCTCACCACCCTGTTCCCACCTCTTGACTCTTGTCCTCAGCCTCCTGTCTTGATCAAGTTCCATCTTCAGTCTTCTAGTTCTCTTTTTCCTTGCTATCCGTGATAGCCCCGATCATTCAGCGTCTATAGCCAGCATTCCCAGATTAGACTTCCCGCTCCTGGAAGGTTCTGTGCATCCCGTGGTCCCGTTCCTCACACTTTGTTGCGTCACCCAACAACCGATCGCCGCTATCTTCAGTCTCACACTATTTCCTCGCCATGGCATCTACAACTCCTACACCAGATCCTGTCGTAAGAACAAGTTACACACTTGATAACTGGGATCAACTCTGCACAGACCTCGACCACCGAATTCCTGAAAATCATGGACTTATGGCCAGGCCCCTCATTGAGCCTGATGAGGTTCGACAGAACATCACCATACCCGTCTTCCTTCAGATCCTTCAAGCACACCAGGAAGGGAGATCCGCATATTACGATAATTTGGGTAATGAACCCATATATCGCGAAAATGCTTCCCCTTCCGAAAAAATAGTGATGCTCCTGTTCTTCCAGCAAGGCTTCACTTATGCTGAAACCCTCAATGCCGCCGCTGGAACCCCTCAGTCTACTCCTTCTCGCCGTATTGCAAAAGTCAGTGATCCTGATCATTACAAAGGCGAGCAGAATAAGTACGACATCTTCGAGACTCAGTTGGAGCTCAAGTACAACTCTGATCCTGCAGCCTTTGTCACAGAAGTAAGCAAAGTCACCTATGCTGCTTCATTTCTCAAGGGACCTGCTTACCTCTGGTATATGGCCCAACGGAAAAACACCACCAACTACGCCAATGTTACAACGTATGCTGATTTCATGGCTTCGTTGAAGAACGCTTGGGCAGACCCTGACGCCGTCTCCACTGCCGAACGGAAACTCCGTGTTCTCAAACAAGGGAACAATCCTATCTCTGTTTATTATGCGAAGTTTGTTGAATACATGGCCGTCCTAGGATGGGACGAAACTGCTCAAATCAGCCAGTTCCGCCAGGGACTCTGTGATGAAGTTAAAGACCTCATGGTCCATCGAGAGAAGCCCAGAACAATGGCTGAATGGTATCAAACCACTCTCGACCTCGACAATGCTTGGAGAAGCCGACTTGCAGAAAAAAAAGCTTCCAACTTCAACCAACAACGAACTCCGTCTCATCAACATCAGCACAGACCACAGCAAGGTTTTCAACAAAACCGGCAACCATTTCAACGCCAATCACAACAATTTCAGCAATGCCCTGCCTTCCAGAGACCACCACCATTCCAACGCCCCACTCCTGCTCCCAGTACCGCCAGTGGAACTCACCCTGGCCCCATGGACCTCTCAAACACCCGCTTTAAGCCACTCACTCCCGCTCAGAAAGCGTACCGACGTGCCAATAATCTCTGCGCTTACTGCAGAGATGCTGGCCACTACGCCGCTGCTTGCACCAAACGTGGACAACCCCGCGCCTACCGTACTTCTGCCAATCAAGTTAAGCAAGAAAATCCAGCTTCTCAAACCCCTGCTCCCCAACAGCAGGAACTGTCTAATGGAGCTGCGTTGTTCTCTGCCAACCTTTCAAAAAACTAACAAGGCCGAAGCCTTACCGCGACCAGGCTTCGAAGCCCTCCTACTCTACGGTCGCACCCAGTGTCGATTCCTTTATGCGTTTATCGGATGTTCGCCGTCCTTGTTTCTCACTTTTACATCGAAATGTTCGTCTGGAGAAAGTCGCCCCTGACCTGGTTTTTCAGGGAGACTCTCGTCCTTTTGTGGGTCATGAAGAAGATGAAAATCCCACACCTGTTCCTGTTTCCGGTTCTCGTTTTGTTATTCGTCCTGCAAAGTCTGGTTTT
>ML220201.1:5013-16827 GCA_004786065.1 Ascodesmis nigricans | reverse complement strand
AGCCCTTTCGTTCTTCCTCACATCCTGTTGATTCTGCTCCGTCGGTACTTGGTTGTTGGTCGGGGGTTGAGTGGTGTCGGTCGGGGTGGTCGTCGACGCGTTCTGTTGGGCGGGGGACGCGATTTCCACAGCGCTTTCGCTGGACCTGAGTCTCGATTCTTCGGCAGCTCTCTTCCGGGCGACAGCGATGGATGGTAGGCCGGTAGGTCCGAAGGAGTGATCGAACAGGCTCGCGAGGCGGCGGGGGGGGGTTGTGGTCGCTCGGGCGGGCGTTTTTCTGGTCGGTGCCATGGTTGGTCGGTGAATGTGAAAATGTTCGTTTAACTCTAACTTGGAACTACCATGCAACGGTTGATAAAGAAAAAACGTGCTCAGCCACCAACGATTCAGTAGTGTAGGGGTATCATGGGCGCTTGCCATCACACAGCATTCTGCGCCCGACCCGGGTTCAAATCCCGGCTGAATCATTCCTTTGTTTTTTTTTTTCTCTCTTCTAGAGAACCTTGCTTCTGGTTTTTTGTCGCCATGGAATTTTACCGTTGTCGCGTATTGTGGGGTTTAGCGGTTTTCTAACCACCCGGTCCAAGTTCGTTGTGTCTTCGTCTTCACCATCACCGACAGCGTCGGCAGCTCTTCCACCTCTCGGCACCTCCGAGCACAGCTGCGCAGGTTCACAGTCTGAGCGTGGAGACAGAGACAGGCTTGGACACTTAGCGTTCAAGTTCACGGACGGACGGACGGACGGACGGATGCGAAGAAAGAATGGAAGAGAGAGGGGGAGAAGAGGGTCGTCGATACGGCTGAACTGTTGAACATTGGACGGTTGGAGGTGGAGTACTCGGACTGTGGAGAGGGTTGAGGGATTGGGGAAGAGGGAAAGGAGGGGGATTCGTGGGGTCATAGGTGTGGATGGTAGTGGTAGATAACAGGAATGGGAATTGGGGTGAGGGGTAATAGGTCCGGGAGTCAACTTGTAGCGACTTGACTACACAGATCCATACGCAGGCGGGTACACGCATGGTACTGGGATGCGGGAGTCGATTGTCTGTTTCGAGTTCTTAAGCGAAGAGTATCAGTGTGGAGAAGTAAGGTTCGCGGGGCTCTGGAGGGGTGATGTCCGGAGTTGTACATTGGATGGTCTGTGGGGTCGACTCGCCGAGAGGGAAGGTTCGGAGGACTTGTAGTGGAGTTGAAGTGCGGGGATCGGGGGAGTCGGAACTTTCTGGGTACTTCGACCGGTTGTAACGGAGAGAACGTTAAGGGCTGGGTTGTGAAGGTGTGATACGGAGTTGGATGTAATGTGGGGCACGGTGATGATATCACGACTCGACGATGTCCAGTGAAGGTGGTTTTGTGGGAGATATTCACCCTGAAATATGAGTGCTTGCGTAAACATAAGCAAGCAGGGTGCAGGGTGCAGATGTTTATGTGAGACTATGTGAGACGACTGGCAGCCGGAAATATCGATCTGTAATAACTGTGGTGTGGTTACAAGGTCCGGGTTGATCATTATCCGGCGGTGTTGACGGTAGTATCCTCGCAAGTGATCTCATCAGACGGATGAGGACTTCTGGTCGAGGTTGAGCTGATAATCGTCAAGTTTCCCATCCGGGCGCGAGTATAATCGCGAGTGCGTGAGGGCCCTGTATTCAAGCCAGGCCGGGAGACGATTGATTGATTGATATCATTTAAGCGCATGCGTCCCTTTGGGATATGGCGCGTCAACTACTGTATAACCTCCACCCTCCCCCTCCCCTTTTTGTTCTGCTTCTTGCAGGCTTTCTGTATACATCGAGGTTCGTCCACGGTCAACCCTACTTCTCGCCGACCCTTCGCACTAGCGATGGCCGCCTTTTGAGTGGTGCTATCAAGCTGCTAAGCACGTTCTCTCCTCTTCCTTTTCATTATTGACCGGGAGACGAACAATACCAATTTGATATATAAATGCCGAACCAAAAACCCTTCATCTACGGTCATAGAACGATGAAAACGAGGCTTCCCGTCCGCTCAGCCATATCTAAGCATCGTATCGCCTGGTTAGTACTGCAGTGGGTGACCATGCGGGAATCCCAGGTACTGTAGATTTTTGACGTTTGTGATGTTTCGTCGAAAATTTTGGTGCCAGGGGGTTCTCGGTATGAGGTTGGATTGTTTTCCTAGGGGATAACGAATTTGGAGTAGCAAGAACGGTGGAAACGAGAAGTAATTTTGCGTGTTTCTCCGAATCTGTGTTTCCTTTCCGCTTTCCAGTCCATGGCATTCACGAGACTCCACCACCCCGCTCCCCACCATTTGGAGCCACGTTTCTCCCTCGCAAACCTCATCCTGATCCTCCACCTAGGCTCCTAACCCCCTTCAAGACCCCTACCATCGTGTCCACGGTTTTCACCATTCAACTGTTTCGCCGCCACATCCAAGCCTAATACACTGGCATACCACCGTTATCATAAATCTATACCTTCTACTACCATCCATGATGAACATAATCACACTCCCCATCCCCTTCTCCTTCTGCAAGCTGTAAACCCCTGGCTCGCAGGTCCATCATGACGACTCACTCCTTTTTGTACACCACACTTCTCGCGGATGCTTGCAGAAATTCAGTCGAGACCTCGTATAATACATTGTATCACACTTTACAGTCCAGTTGAGACGAGAGCGTGCATCACAGTTCGGATGGAGGACTTCCCGGACTCCGGAGTCTTGGAGGGGGACAACTGAGGGGGATGTAGTGTGATTCGGATACTACTATAGTATGATATTGTGATGCGGCGGGAGTCGAGATTCCGAGATCCGTGAAGGTGACGGGAGCAGTGGGAGGGAGGGGAATTCCAGTGGGTCATGATGGGTGTGGAGGAGGAAGTGACACGGGTGGGCCAGTGGAGGAGGATGAAGTCGCGGACTCGGAGATGTTGTAAGAGTACAGAGTGCTGATGATACTCTGGCCGTGAGATCGTCTTTCAGTATAGAAGAGATGGCTGAGTGGGCTGACTGAGTGGGGTCTTCTCATTGAGTTTGAGCTAGTTATCGAAAACTGTCGAAGTTCAAGTTTGGCACAGTGGGATTCCGTGATGTGAATATTCCACACATCAATGAACTCGTAATCTGAACCCCATCATGCCGTTTTTTTAACATCAAACCCGCGCGCCTGTAATCCCATCCAGGCGACACCGCCACAGGTTTGCCGGGGGTGGTATGATGGAGACATTGACTTTGTTATCGGATGCAATATCTGAATCCCGGCCATCTCACAACTCAAAACTTCCATCATATGATCCTCAGGCTCGGGGCTGAATACCCCCGCGAAACGGGTTTGTTTCACAATTCTGCAAGACCATATGATAGATTGACCTCATTCACTTCCTCGACTGTGCTCGCTTCGTCCTGTAAGCGCGGGTGAGGCTTCTGTGGGTCAGAAGCATGAACGCCAAACTTCAGGCTGAAAACGCATTTCCGATTCGGGAGTTAATTCACTGGCATTTATCTAACGACCACAACCGTTGGCTAATTTGTACCACCAGATAATATACGTACATATGTACGAGCCCGTTTTCCTCACGATCTTAGAGCGGTAGTGATCTTCCGGGAGTTCGCACTTCCGAGCTCAACGCAACTCGTGGAGGTGATCTTCAAGATGCAATACAACGGCGCGCGGGAGGGAATTGACACGCACAACATACTTTTGGGAGCAGAGTGCGAGATGTTTTTCTAGCGTACCGTAGTTCTTCGATATCCGTGCTTCCTTCCATCGACCACGGGAAGCGACGTCAACGTGGGGGTGGACATCCCATCCGCCTCCACCTCCCATATCTCGTATCGTTCCGTTACATGGACGTTCAAATCGACACACGCGCACCTCAAACAATCATAATTCTCCGAGATCTCAAGCCGCGCCCGGTGAGCGACGTCAAAGTTTAGCATCCCACTGCACATCTGCATCATGGACAGAAAGGGGACCATGGACAGCAAGTGTTGACACAGCACTAAACCGCAATTCTCACGATCTGCGTCCGTTGGGGTTGGTTTCGGCAGTGATACGCACAACAAGCGCGCGTAGTTTCGGAGTGGGTGTCTCTTTCGGCCCCTGTTCCAGAGCTCGGCGGAGAGGTATGGGATTAACTATCACCCATCCGCCGTGTTGTGCAGAAACTTTACTCTGCATACACTCGTACAACTCGATCTCCAGGGTCTGCGTCTTGTTTTACACTTGTACATTTACCGCCCCCGCAACAGGATCAACGATATCGGAAGCTGTAGTGGAGCTCGAGATTGGAGTACCGGAATATATAAAGCTCGTTGAAGCAGCGGGGTTGGTTCGAGTTGATCCCAAGCTGTCCTCCTTTCTCACCTCAGCCTCATTCTGTAGGAAGCTCCGCGTCTCTGACTCCTCACCGTCAACATGGCGTCTCCCCTCGCCGACTACATCCCCGACCTGAACCGATTCAACATGGACGACATCGACCACAACTACATCAAGATTGGCGGGAGCGTCCTAGCTCTCTTCCTTCTCGCCTTCGTCTTCTTCACGAGCGATCCTATTCACCCGGGTTTCGATCTCGTCGGCGCGACGAAATTCAATATCACGTATATCAAGGCGAAGTACAAGTTTCTGAAACATGGACATGATATGATATGGGAAGGTGTGAAGAAGGTATACAACCTCGGGCTCGAGGCCACTCGATCACAGAATATTCCGAAACTAACACGCCTCTAGTTCCAAGGAAAACCGTTTCAAGTCATCGGTGTTAACGGCCCCGACTTGATGTTTCCCGGACGCTACGCAAAGATGGTTGGAGGCGACAAGCGGTTCAGTTTTGATGAATTCATCGAGAAGGCACTTACACTCCGCCACCCCAGAGCTCACTCTTGTTCTAACACTTCCATTCTAGGACTTCTTTCCCAGTTACCCCGGTTTCGAGGGCCCCAAAGCGTCGATTGTCCATGCCAACATCATGGTGACCACAATTCGGACGAAATTGACTCAGTCTCTCGGTAAGATCCACTCAGGACTGGAGATGTATCGTCGCTGATATCCCTTCCTAGGCCATGTCACCGGCGACCTCTGCGACGAGACCGAAAAAGCGCTCCACGATGTCTTCGGCGAGAACCCAGGTACCACTCTCCTCCCCATCATCCCTTTTCCGAGCCACCACTAACCTTCCCTCCCACCAGACTGGCAAGAATGCGCCTTCAACAAACTCTCCGCGCCCCTCGTCGCGCGCCTCTCCACGCGCGTCTTCCTCGGCCCCATCCTCGCGGCCAACCAGCGCTGGCTCGAAATCGCCGTTTCCTACACCATCAACATGATGATCACCTCCCGGCTTCTCCGCCAAATTCCGCACGCCCTCCGCCCCTTCGTCTACCGTTTCGTTCCCGGGTGGCGTGCGCTGCGGAAAGACGCCATCGATGGCCGCAAGATCATCAGTGCGGAGATTGAGCGGCGGCGGTCAATCTGGGAGGAGAATAAGAAGCTTGGGATTTCGACGGCTAAGACGGCGGATTCGTTGGGATGGTTTCAGGAGGTGGCCGGGGAACAGCAGTTTGATCAGGCGGGGTGTCAGTTGAGTTTGACGTTTGCGGCGATTCATACGACGGGGCAAATGTTGTCTAAGGCGCTATTTCGGCTGGCGGAGAATGTCGAGTGGCAGAAGGAGGTTAGAGAGGAGATGGTGAGGGTTTTGAGGACAGATGGGTGGCAGAAAACGAGTTTGTATAAAATGAAGTTGCTGGATAGCTTTTTGAAGGAGGTTCATAGGTTTGATCCGGGGTCAACGAGTAAGTTTATCATCATAGATTATGGTTCGGGATGTAGTTGACATGATTACAGCGTCTATGCACCGCGTCACAAAGGAATCGGTCGCTCTTCCAGATGGAACCGTTGTCCCGAAAGGAGCACAAATCAAGGTGTTGCAGGACTTGCACATGGATCCCGTGGTGTACTCGAATCCGGAGGTGTTCGACCCAGCCCGGTACCTGAAGATGCGGTCACAGCCCGGTCAAGAGAATAACTGGCAATGGATTACAGTCACTGAACACAGTCTCGGATTCGGATATGGAAAGCATGCGTGTCCAGGGCGGTTCTTTGCGAGTAACGAGGTCAAGATCGCGCTCTGCTGGATGCTCATCAAGTATGACTGGGAATTGGCTGAGCCACTGAAACCGAAATGGTGGTTGGGAAGCGAAATGATCCCCGATGCAGCAGCGAAGTTGAGGTACAGGAGAAGGGAGGAAGAGATTGATTTGAGCACGTTGTGATCGAAATGATGGTTGTGTTGAGGAGACGATTCACCATGACGATTGTGATAAACGTTCTGTAAAAATGAAAAACAGTTTTGGCATTGTTCATCCACAATTGGGTGAAGCACAAAAGAGATGATTCAGCCGGGATTTGAACCCGGGTCGGGCGCAGAATGCTGTGATGGCAAGCGCCCATGATACCCCTACACTACTGAATCTTATCTGATTCATGACCACTCTCGTATTTTGCCATTATATACGTATTAATCAGATTTCGTCATTGGAGAAGGCAACAGGAAAAGCTGTGGAAGAACCTAAATCAAACCGGCCTTACGAAAAGACGCGCGCTCCACCATATTTGCGGAACGGAGGGCCACAGCGGCCATTCTGAATTACTTAGAAACGACGAACGTGGGGAAGGTGCAGAATGACTCAGAAATATGAGAGGGAGAAGAAAGAAGGGCAGAAGAGTGGGGATGGGAGAAACACGAAGAGGGGAAGCGGCAAAAGAAAAAGGAGGATAAAGCAGACATAGAGAGGCAAGAACAGAGGATGGAGAAGTGGGAAAACGCATATCACAACGGAAAGAAAGAGGAGAGAACGTGTTTAGCAGCATGCTACCACAACTCAAAAGGCGATTATCGCCACCACTCTCAACAATAAAACACCCCTGCGCTAGTCTTTAGAGCAGGCCTCTACCTCACTCATCAGTGTCGGTGAACACGCATGAAAAAAACAAACCCGGGCGCAGCGCAATCGGCGTGGGGTGGTGCAGTTTGTTGAGGTGTGCGGGTGGATGGGTTCAGAGATTGATGGGGTTGGTAGGTTGCCAAGCACTAGACTGGGTCTCATCATCTAGCACCCAGTCTGCGAGTGGTGGGGACGTATTCCAGCACGCAGAGCAATGTAGAGTATGTGGTTCCTCAGACAACCAATAACTCGACACTGCGACATGGCATAGCGAGCGGCTTACCGATATTGCTGTGGCGCTGTACATAATTCATGTAGCACTCTCAAAATTTAGAGATGGAGAATAATTCAAAACTGGGGGTGGGCAACTTTGATAGAGCGAGTTGCTCACCTCTTCACGTTGCTACAAGTTGACTGATTGATTGATTGTAATCATTTAGAGAACTAACATACAGACATCCCCTTTTCGCAGCGACATACTGCATCTATCCAGACTCTGCTTCATCCATTTTCAACCATCATCTCGCCGGCCTTGCTGCCTTTGCAGTGGCCGCATTTTGAGCTGTACGCTTGCTGCGTACTTGGACTTTCCTATACCCTCTTATACCCTTTTCCTGCATTATGCCAATTTTGTCTCCTGTTATTTTATACGCGTTCTGTCTCCGCCTCTGCCTCCTCTACCCCGTTCTCTTCCCCCCATCCCCATTCCTCATGCTCCCGCTCATATGTGGCTCGGTCCTCTTCCTCTGTTTTTGGTCTCCCGAAAAGCGTTTCGTCGATGAAATTTCAGGATAGCCGGGGTGGCCCTGGGTTCCGCAAAGATCGTCGACGACGCGTGCGTCCTCATGAACCCTTCTTTCCTCAGCGCGTTCCAAAGCTCATCTTGCTCCCTGTTGCAATTGCGCAAGGAACGGTGAAGATCTATTCTACGGCGTAGCGAGAGTATATACATGGAGAATAGCACTAGCGCAGAAAACCCTGCTAGTCCCGTACCATAGGCGCGGGAGTATGTACCATAACCGCCAAGTGCTCTGGAATCACAACACTCCTCCTCATGCTCGCGTGCCTATATATTAGAACCAATAGTCCGCCGTAGATCCAACATATACCATGATCTCACAATATTCCAAAAATCAAAGCATTCCAAAATCTGTCAACATCTTCTCTTGCTTACTTCCCTTATAAGCCTTTGTGAGGCCATCTGCCATCATCTCAGGATCGCGCACCTGCACGATCTCCATCTTTTCCGACTCGACGTTATCCAGTAGCTCATGGTAACGAAATCGGAGATGCCGGGTAGCTGCTGTAAGTTGGCCTTTCGTCATTGCCTGGAAGCACTGGGCATTGTCGTTTAGGAGACGGATTTTCAGATCTCCATAGCCCATCTCCATGGCCAGATCCTTTAACCAGATCGCCTGGTTTGATCCCGTATTGGCAGCGATGATCTCAGCCTTCGTGGTCGATGATGAGGCGACGCTTTGCCTCTTAGACTTCCAGTCCACTAGCACACTGTTGACAAAGAGCACATATCTCGTCGTGCTGCGACTGGTATCTGGGTCTCCACCATGGTCGGCATCTGTATAGACCGTGATCCCTTCATTGAAGATATTGTGCCGGCGGTGGATGAGCGGGAGGGCGAGAGACTTCGTCTTCTGGAGATATCTTAGCGCACGCATGCTGGCATCCATATGGCGCGCTGAGGGATTCGCCGAATACCGTCCGAGAACGCCGGCGGTGTAGGCTAGGTCTGGCCTCGAGTGGAGTGCGAGATACTGCAAGCATCTAACGTGCTGGCGATATAGATCTATATTGCCTGCTTCCTCAGATTCCTCATTGCGCGCCGTAAGTGGGCCTTCCAGTGGGTAGGAGACGCCTCTAGTAATCCTGAATTTCTCCACCACACGTTCCGCGTAGGCCTGTTGGGATATCCATATTTGCCGTTGTGATCGATCACGGCGGATGGCCATTCCGAGATACGAGAATGTATCAGGCGCTGGTATGAGACCGTCTGCACCGAACAGTCGTTTGAGGTCAGCGGCGGCTGTGATAATCTCGTTGCATGGTCCAGCCATTAGGATGTCATCAACCCATATAGCTAATAACAGTGAAGCCTTTTTATATACACCCTGTAACGGGCAAGGGCTGAGGGTTCGGGGAGGAGGCCAGGGACACAGCGGTCGGGCAGGCGGGAGGACGAGAGGGTGACGAAGTACTGGTATTCAGGAGGCCGGCAGCTTCTACAAGCTTCGGCGGACAAGGGACAAGGCGAGAGGAGGACAACAGGTTCAGAAGGGCAGCGCCCACAAGACAAGATCGTATTCCGGCAGTATAACAAGAGGTCAGGATAAGGAAAGAAGAAGAAAGAGAACTCAACAAAGGAGAATACAGGACCAATATATAGACATCCTCCGCAGTACATGACTCATCTAACACAGCCGCCGTTACTCAGTCCATCTGACTCCACTCCTGCGTAGCCCCACAACCACATGGTCAAGCACAGCCTCCGCACAGCCCCCATACAACACACATACTCAACACAGCCGCGACATAGCCACAACATAGCCACAACACAATGTAAGACGACAGAAAGGCAATGAGATGACCCCACCACAACAACTAAGGGAAGACAAAGAGAACAAGAATATCCACGCCGTCACACACCCGGTGTAGACTTGAGTGGTGTGAATCCCAACTCTGTGAGGCCGTTGTGTATGTGTTTGAAGAAGGCGTTTGCTGACTGCTTGAGGCCATAGATCGACTGCTCCAGTACCACAAGGATTCGCCCATTGCGGTCCTTATACTTTCCAAAGCCATATTGCTCCCATGGCCCCGGTGGCAGCCACATCAGAACATGCTCCTCCAGAGCACTGCCGAGAAAGGCCGTAGGGACATCAGTGATAGCTAGCTCAAGGTCTTCGCATGCTGCCATGCCTAGTATGAGTCGTATTGCTGCGGGATCGGCAACTGGGGCATAGGTGTCATAATAGTCGATACCGTATCGCTGTGCGAAACCCTTCGCTACCAGTCGTGCCTTTAGCTTTTCCAGAGATCTATCTGCACGGAACTTCGTATTAAGGACCCATCTCGAGCCAATAGGCTTATCTTCATGCTTCAGTTCTGTCGGATTGACTTCCTTCATGACGCCGTGAGCGATAAGCGACTCGGTCTCCTTCTTGATTGCTTGCGACCAGCCATCAGCGTGCTCATCACGCATGGCTTCCTCATAACTTTGCGGACCCAATTCCATCATAAATGCGGTGGATCCAAAGGTCTCGTGCTCAACAACATTTGCCTGTCCATATCTAGTGGAAGGTTTGCGCTCTCTGCGAGGTCTTTCGGCATCAATATCGATTGCAGTAGGTGCGCCGACAAGGTTATTGCGCAAAGCTGAAGGTATACGAGTAAAGGATCCCGGTATGGATAAGCTCGGACTCGTAGGCTCTGCTTCTGATGCTGGCGCTGGTGCTGGCGGAGTAGTAGGACGTTGAATGGCGGGAGGCTGTCTGCACGTGATGCTCGAATCTCAATTGCATCTCTGCTTCCTGCTCACGCCGTTGCTCTATCTCCTCCTCAGCCTGCATTCTCCGCTGCTCCTCTTCAGCCTGCACTGCTCTCCGATGCTGCTCCTCTTGAGCTTGCGCTGCTCTCTGTCACTCCTCCTGAGCTTGCGCTGCTCTCCGTCGCTCTTCCTCGGTCTGCACTCTTGATGACGTACGTAGCATCGGCTCATTGGTGGGAGGCTCAATGCTCTCATGTGGTAGCTCGATTGGTATGCTGAGATTCTCTAGCTCATCATTATGGGCTGCCTCTGATCGATCCTTGTATAGGAGCCCTTCATCGAATCGGACATCATGGCTGACAATAAGCTTGCGTGACTGCCAGTCATAGATTTTCCACTGCTTCACTGTCTCGGTGTAACCGACAAGAACTCCCTTTGTCGCGCGATCGTCTAGCTTATTCTCCCGGTCTGCCACCGGTTTCCACGCATAGGTGATCGATCCAAATACACGAAGGTGTGCGAGCGATGGGCGTTGACCTGTCATAGCCTCATGCGGAGTTATTCCACGCTTCTTCAGCGTTATTGATGGGAGTCGGTTTTTGATATACGCTGCAGTCTGCACTGCGAAGAACCAGTATGTGTTCGGTAATCCAGCCTCCTTGAGCATCGTTCTTACTGGATCTATGAGGGTACGATTTACTCGCTCTGATAGTCCATTTTGTTGAGGAGAATGAGGTGCAGAGACTTGCTTCCGAATTCCTTCATTGCGGAGATAGGCGAGAAAGTCTGAGCTCGAGTACTCTCTTCCACCGTCAAGTTGAAGATTGACAGTATTACGGCCAGTCTGCCGTCGCTTCCGTGCTGCATATTCTTTGAATGCGTGGGGGGCGTCGGATTTCAGCTTCATTGGGTAGACCTCGGTCTCCCTGGTTGTTTCTTCAGTAAAAGTAATGAAGTACCTATATCCTCCGATGGCAGCTGTCGGCATTGGTCCCACAATATCGGTGTGTACCAGCTCCATTAGCTGATACTTCCTTCTCTCGATAATAGGCTTGAAGGGAGATCGTGCCATTTTCTCAAGCACACAAGGCTCGCAGACGTGCTTGAAGTCACCGCGAATGACAATCCCATCAATCATTGATAGTGCATTTCGAATAATCGGACCCGAGAAATATCCTAGCCAACGGTGCCAGAGATCAGCATCGAGTGGCCTTACTGCACCTGTTGCAGCATTCAGAGATTCGCGCGGAGTAGCAGTTCGAATTGATAAAACTGGTGCTGGCCATATTCCACCACTTTTGTCTGCGCTGGCAATGATATCATTTCCGTATCTGACAACCATCTTCTTGTCATTGCCAACAACCAAAGTTACGCCATTGTCAACAAGA
>ML220200.1:0-20462 GCA_004786065.1 Ascodesmis nigricans | reverse complement strand
TCTCTGTTGCTCTCTGGTTATATAAGGGACTTGATCCCCCCTCTTGTATCTAGTCTTCACGCAACAATTCACTCTTCACTCCTCCGTCCTCACTACCCTGTTCTCGCCTTTTGGCTCTTGTCCTCAACCACCTGTCTTGACCAAGTTCCACCTTCGGTCTTCTAGTTCTCTTTGCCCTTGCTATCCGTGATAGCCACGATCATTCAGCGTCTATAGCCGGCATCCCCAGCTTAGACTTCTCGCTCCTGGAAGGTTCTGCGCATCCCGTGGTTCCGTTCCTCACAGGAGGAGGGCCTCGGTGTCGTCAAGTTCTTTCTGGGAGTTCTGGAGGGCTGTGGATCCAGCCTCGAGTTGGTCGCGTAATTCCTGGTTGTCGAGTCGCAGATTCGTGAATTCTTCAAGGTGGTTCGGACGGGAGCTCAGTTCGGTGAGGGCGGTACAGATGGCATCGGTAAAGGTCTTGATTGCTGTTGGTTCATTGGGGTCGAGGGTTCGTGCTTGCGCCCCCAGCTCAACCAGGGTGCTGCAAAGGCGGTCAGGGAGTTCATAGATCCCAAAGGGTTCCGGGGTTCTTTCAGTTGTAGCGGACATTGCTGTGTCGGTGGCCAGGAGGTGTGATCCTGACCTAATGTAACGGGCAAGGGCTGAGGATGCAGAGAGAGGGCCAGGGACACAGCGGCCGGGCAGGTGGGAGGACGAGAGGGTGACGAAGTACTGGTATTCAGGAGGCCGGCAGCTTCTACAAGCTTCGGCGGACAAGGGACAAGGCGAGGGGAGGACAACAGGTTCAGAAAGGCAGCGCCCACAAGACAAGATCGTATTCCGGCAGTATAACAAGAGGTCAGGATGAGGAAAGAAGAAGAAAGAGAACTCAATAAAGGAGAATACAGGACCAATATATAGACATCCTCCGCAGTACATGACTCATCTAACACAGCCGCCGTTACTCAGTCCATCTGACTCCACTCCTGCGTAGCCCCACAACCACATGGTCAAGCACAGCCTCCGCACAGCCCCCATACAACACACATACTCAACACAGCCGCGACATAGCCACAACATAGCCACAACACAATGTAAGATGACAGAAAGGCAATGAGATGACCCCACCACAACAACTAAGGGAAGACAAAGAGAACAAGAATATCCACGCCGTCACAACCATAACTTTGAGAGCCATTCGCTCATCAATTCACTGTATTTCCACAGTTTGTCGATACAGCTTCACGCTGTCGAACACAGCATGGCCGACGTCTATGACACATTCCTCACATCCTTTGGTGGTGAGAGAGTACCCCAACATACCGCCAAACTGTTGCCCCATAGCTGAATATATATCGATGAACGTTAGAAGGCTATCAGAACTGCATATATATACAAGCTCAGACCCCTGGTCCCTGACTAAAGACAGGTGGAAGTTTTCTAGACAGACAGATCAAAGAACCGGAAAGGAGACACTGAGGCAGCGGCGGCATGGTACGACGCAGACAAGGCCTAGAATACCTATGGCTGGACTTTGTGAAGAAGTCAGAAAGCTATCGATGTCAAGCTATTCACTATTGCGGTGACCCTGAAAACTATGTCATCAAGAGAATGACCTGATAAAATATAAATCTTCACAAAACTCAAATTTGCGCTGGAAAGAATCAAGTCATTGGACCTAGGGTCAGGACAAGAAGTGGCCGACAATATTCGGAAAAACTACATGAAACTAAGCAATACAGGAGTAGACGTGCATATGCACTGGGTACCCTGCTATCAAGACATTATAGGTAATGATACAGTAAACAATGCAGCAAAAGAAGCTGCCACCTGTAATTCGAATTCGTGAGGAACCAGACCACGGGATGCGCAGAACCTTCCAGGAGCGGGAAGTCTAAGCTGGGGATGCCGGCTATAGACGCTGAATGATCGGGGCTATCACGCATAGCATGAACAAAGAGAACTAGAAGATCGAGGATGGAACTTGGTCAAGACCGAAGACAGAAGACGAGAGTCAAGAGGCGGGAACAGGGTAGTGAGGACGAAGGAGTGAAGAGTGAATTGTTGCGTGAAGACTAGATACAAGAGGGGGGATCAAGTCCCTTATATAACCAGAGGGCAACAGAGACGGAAACCAGAAGAAACAGACAGAAGCTTTATAAAGAGTCTTGGACGATATCATAAAGGAAGCATACAGAACAAGATAGAACATCAAAAAACATAATACGACAAATCAATAGAACACAGAAGAAGGTCATGGAACCATAAGGAAACCAATGGAACCTTCAAGGCAGATATGAGCAGAGAACATAGCGGAACATGATAGAAACAGATAGAAGACTATAGAGGTCAATGGAAGAACACATGTGACATGCTAGCTTCAGACAAGATAAGAACAAGATCATGGTTCGGGAATACAAGTAAGATAACTGTACTCGTACACTTGGTGTCCGAACTCAATGAAGATGGTAACTCTTCCCCAGAGAATGCCGTAAGGTGCAGGCTGTTGGAAGAGGACCGGAACGGGATGCTCTTGAGTGAGCGCAAGGTTAGGGTTCATGACAGAATTCTTGATGGACTCAGAAACCGTGATCAGCCCATATCAGCTGGTTGATCAACAAAGCCACGCACCAAGAAGAAAAGCAGTGGCTTGGGAAGAAGTGCCAAAAGTACTATCCCCAGCGATACAAGCTCAGGACATCTACCAAAGTGGACCCAATAGCTGCAAAAGCTCTAAAAAAAGTCGCTCTTCAATATTACAGGTTTGGAGCAGACTGCACAGTCACAGCAGTCTACCTAAAATTGATTGGAAAAAGGGATAGCGACAAATGCTGGTGGTGCGATGGACCTTGTCAGACCTGCGACCACCTGTTCAAGGAGTCTAGAACATGGAGAAAGGAGCAAGAGGGGCTCTGGAATATACTGAGGAAAGAAGGGTTTATGAAGATGCACGCATTGTTGACAATCTTCGCAAAACTCAGGGCCACTCAGGCGATCCTAAAATTCATAGAAGAAATGCTGGTGGGAAGACCAAAATCAGAGGACGAGGACAGAGCTGAAGAAGAGCGGGTATATGAGGAATGGGGGTGGGAGCAAGAGTATGTAGTGGAGGAGGATATGAGCACATAGTAAAGCAAGAGAAGAAAAGTGGGTGGGTATAGGAGAGTTTAAGTACACTGCAGTTTACCACAGTATACAGCTCAAAAGGCGGCCACTGCAAAGGCAGCAAGGCCGACAAGAAAATGGTTGAAAATGGATGAAACAGAGTTTTTGAGTAGATGCAGTACAACTCTGTGGAAAGGGGACGTTTTGTATGTTAGTTCTTGCGCCATATCCCAAAGGGACGCATGCGCTAAAATGATTACAATCAATCAATCAATCAGGCCGACGGCGTCAAACGCGTCCCGTCAGACCAACCTCCGTCGGCTGTACTGGCCGTAGTATGGCACCTACTACTACATAGCGATCAACAAATGGCTATCATGATGGAACGCGGCATATGCCGAGGAATTAAATTCGCGCTCTGGGAGCGGGACGTGAGATGGCGTTCTCGAGAACCCAACACCAACGGATAACCTAAATTTTGAGGATCAGGGTCCGTCAGGTCAAGTCCGAGTCGACGTTGTTTCAGATCCACTTGGTGGCAGAGCTACCCGTTGCATGTAGGGTGGATGTTAGCCAGGAACAGAGGGAGCACAGGTTTTGACGCAACAGAAATGGCTAGGAAGGAGAGGAGGGAGAACGACGAAGGGAGATTGGGAATCGCAAAAGGAGTTTAGGAGCCATGATGAGACTGTAGGTTTCTTTATAGATCTTTAGGGATGTTTGGTGAGGAAGGGTACATATCAGCTATGGACGTCAAGTTTTGCCAATGAGCTATGGCTTCGGGAGCGGAGATGAACTCGGGCTAAAATTGTGTGGAGCGCGCGTGAAATTCAAGCGAGTGCCGACCGACATCGCTTCTTCTCGCCAACCAAGAGCGCAATCACGAAAATTCTCAAGAAGAGGCATCAACGACACTTCCACGTGCCCTTCTTAACTGCGAGAAAAGCTGTAAGGTCAGTGCCGCGACCATGGAAATCCTGCATGTGTTCCACGTGGTGGACATGTAAAAGATAAACTGGCAGATGAAGGATCAAGTGGAGATTCGGACGCCGTTGGTACCTGGCACTAGATCTTCCTCAGCAACGGGTTCCAGCTTTGCAGCAATCGGATTTTTTTCTTTCTTTTTCAACGTCGGAGATGGTTTTTCCGAGGTGGGATCCAGCTCCGGTTGGCCTGTTTGGGGGCTGGACAGCGCGGGTTCGCGGTCTGGTGTTGTCAAAGTTCATCTATCTCCTACACCAGTCGTCGCTTAGGACGGTCCCTGAAGAATTGGAGAAAAAACAGGGTACTCCTTTTTCCAGAAGCTCGCAAGCAGCGCTATTCCTTGCAAATGCCGATGACATGGCCACCAATGCGCCAGCCTCAACCGCGTCTAAACGGCACCAAGGGAGATCCGAATCTTCCCGCTCTACAGACATGAGCGCAACCTGAGATGGCGACATTCATAATCCGTATCTCTGGCGCTGTACGAGAACGTTTCTAGAAATCCCCTCGTACAGCTGTGGAATATAAGAGAGGACACGACAGGGAGAAAGATAGGAGTCATCGTCATACTTTGACGGAGAGGACAGGTGGAAGAACCATGTTCCTGTACACAGTGTAGTGCACACACACTATCCTCCGATCTGCTACTGCGGACTGGGGGATCCCTTCATGGCTGCCAGTCCTTGGCGTGCCGAGGTAAGGTCAAAAAGAGCATGGCCTTTAGAAAAAAAACATTGGAGGCAGAGGATCAGGCAGCTCGCCTCCGGACGCCATGATGCCATGGTTCACAATATTACTGGGAGAATGGGCATGATAGAGAGGCGGAAAAGTGCAGGCAACAGACCCAGCACACCACTTTATCGGTCCATGGTCTCTTTCTCTGCTGCACATGGCTTGCAGCCGCGTATCACGGCAAAGAGATCATCTCGAATACTCCCTTCCTCCGTGCTACCTGATTGACAGAAAGCGCTCGCCTCCGCCGCCAGGATGCACTGAGAAAGGGAAGCGAAAATCCCAGCATGGGGCCGTTGCTTGCCTCCCTTGTCGCTGTGATAGGGAGCACTGGAAACGAACAAATGAACATACCGATTTGTAAAAGGCGGCGGGACTGGTCTATGTTACCGGAGATGTGGTAAGATGGAGGACCGCCGGGAAGCAAAATGACTGCTTAGCATGCGGACTGGGGATTTCATATATCAGGAAGCCCGCTGTAGGTGCCAACAGCCGCTTATCTCTCCCCACAATCATCCTCCAGACCCCAATCTCCTTCCAATCCTCCCTTCATCAACTCACTATCAAAATCTACTACTTGTCGACTCCAAGCGTTTTCATCCATCCTCCCGAGACCGCTGCGGAACAATCCGCCACCAGTTCCTGCGAGGTATCCCATTCCGCAGAAAAATCTTCTCTGGTGATCCCATGGCGCCAGGAGTGACGGCCGAGCGCTCCGGCCGCGAGCTGGAAGAAATTTCCGACAACATCGACACCGTTAACGTTCTTAAATCAGCGGTAGCAAAAAAGAACCCCACAGCCGAGTCCGGCAGCAAGAACTTTGATCAAGCATCAGAATTCGACCAAGAGAAAGACAAGACGCAGTTCCGGAAATACCACGATGCCTGCGAATCTGTCAAGGCGTTTTACCGCGAACAACACACCAAGCAAACCGTTGCATACAACCTGAAGGCCCGGCATCAGTTCCACTCAACTGTGCGCGCTCGCATGACCGTCTGGGAAGCGATAGAAAAGCTTAACACTCTGATTGACGAGAGCGATCCGGATACTTCGTTGTCGCAGATAGATCATTTGCTCCAGACGGCGGAGGCAATCCGACGAGACGGGAAGCCGAGATGGATGCAATTGACTGGACTTATACACGATTTGGGAAAGCTGCTGTACTTTTACGGTGCGGAAGGACAGTGGGATGTTGTTGGTGATACATTTCCAGGTGAGTTTCTTGGCATTCCGCGTGATAATCTTCGAAGAGCCAAGAGCTGACAATAAATTTGTAGTCGGTTGCGCCTTTGAAGAGACCAACATTTACCCAGAGACGTTTAGCAACAACCCGGATTATAACGATCCCATTTACAGCACAAAATACGGCATTTATTCGCCAAATTGCGGCATCGGCAAGCTCATGATATCATGGGGCCATGATGAATATATCTACCAGATCGCGAAAGAGCAGTCAACAATCCCTGCGGAAGGGCTTGCTATGCTGCGGTACCATTCTTTCTACCCATGGCATAGCCAGAGCGGGTACAAGCATTTTATGAACGAGAACGACGAAAAGATCTTGAAAGCGGTGCAGGCTTTTAACCCCTACGACCTGTACTCAAAGAGCGATGACCCACCACCGGATATGGAGGTGCTGAAGGTTCGTTCACCCTCTAATTATGAAAGCTGGGAAATTTGAACTAATGAATCTGCAGCCGTACTACCTGGACCTCATCGACGAGTTTTTCCCGAACAAAGTCGTCAACTGGTAGACGGGGCGTGTTTCTTGGAAGTCTACCTGACTTTACGAACTTGATGCTACATAGACGGGTCTTTGTTTGTTGAGAGACTGATCTCATTCTATTTCTCGAGTATGGGATGGCATGCGGAAGAGTGCGGGGTGCGAGAAACGAATTAATGGTAGTCTAGATGTTGGTTTTGTTTATTCTCTTAGATTTTTCTGGCTTACACTATTGGGATCGGGACGATTGGGAGTACTGGTATGGGTTTTGATTACTTCTTAGCCGTCATAATACATAATACATGATGTTTGAGTACGGTACCTAGGCATGACTACGCATATATTCAGCCTTCAGTGTGGTGATCTCAACCTGGAGATGTGAGAATCGAAACCATGCGCATGCGCAACCTGGTGGGTTAGGTCTTGTATCACCACGACACCATCATCATCGCCATCCAGACGTCTCTCTGCATCTTCACGAGCTTCGCGATGCCCATCTCTTCGCGTAGATATCCAACTGTCTCAAATCCTGGCGCATGCCCATCACGCGGGCCTCCTCCGCCCAATCCCTCCCCATCCCATCCTCTTGTGCAACGGTGCATCGGGGTCAAACAGCACGAATGACGCAACACCACACACCAGTGATATGGCGTGAATTCAATGGCTGGCACCGACGTGGCAGCGGACAGATGAAAATGAGTGCAATATAGAGGAAATCAAGCTTTTTGAGCAAGGCGGGACCCCACGGATACTAAAAGCCCGCTGCTGGCCAGCGGGGAGTCTGTTCTGCTCGCTGCTGGAAGCTTCACTACCACCTCACCGACTTCGTCTCTTTTACGTTACGTTCAGAAACAAAACCACCGTCCCACTGGACTGAGCGGAAATAGCAGCAATGGTCGTCGTCTCCCGCTTCATCAGCATTGTGCTCCGCACGCTCGAACTCATCAGCGCCGTCATCGTCGCCGGCATCGTAAGCCCATCTCCCCACCATCCAACTATACCCACTAACGTCCTTCCTTTCATCACCAGGTCGGCCACTACCTCAACCAATCCGATGAGCGCGACATCTTCCCCGAGAAACGAATGATCTACACCGAGGTCGTAGCGGGGTTATCCATTTTCTTTGCACTGATAATGTTGATCCCGTTTACGTGGGCTATCAACGCGTTTGTCCTTGACTTTGTCATGTTTGTGCTCTGGGTACGCTCACTATCCCTCGTGACCAGTTGCGAGAGATGGATTGCTGACGGGTATAGATCGTGTCTTTTGGCCTCTTGGTCGATTACGTTGCACCCAGCAGCTGCAAATGGGGAATCCAGATCAACCCGTTTTACTATGGTGACGGGTTGCAAGGTACGGAAACTCATGTTTTTGGGTGGGGATGGGACTGATGATGGAGACAGAAACATGTGAACGGTGGAAGGCGTCTGTCGCGTTTTCGTTTATCTCGGCCATGTTGTGGTTGGCGAGCTCGGTGCTGGCCATGTGGGTGTTGTATAGGATGAGGAGACATGATGATGTGACGATTAGGCGTCGTCCGTGGTATCGTCGACATATCTGAGGGGGAGGGAGAAGGTGGCCGTGGTGTCATTGGGTCTGATTTTCCAAGCCACGGCGTTTGGATTGATGAAAAACTGTTAGCAGAGGATTTTGATACCTGGTTAGTTGAGTACTTGAGCGACATGCTGCTATCTGCTGTTTCGTGTTGAGGTGGTGAGGTCTTTTGGGGTTATCCGTTGAGTTTGTTTGAAATCTTTGCTTCGGTGTACTATAATGAAGTAGCTTAATGAGGAGGAAATTGTTCGCAACACTCATATGAGGACCAGCATCGTGACTCAATTCCTCTCGTCACACCCGCCCAGAGAATTCCCCGGTCTAGAAGAAATAGGTTTGATTCGTTGATCAGGAGAGTGAGATTTAAAGTTAAACAAAAACAAACTCGCAGAAACATGTATGCATATCTCATCTTACACGGCCTCCATCCGATCCTCGCCCTATCCCCCTCCACCCATCTTCCCCCACTTTAGCTCGTGAACCGATCCCCATACAAACCGACAACATTCAACACGAACCCCAACCCGACAATCCCCCCCCTCACAAGAGCCCATTGCCTCCAAGCCTCAATCCCGCCCCTCACGACCTCCCCATTAACCTCAACCTCCCCCTCCTTCGCCGTCCTAGCTCTCTGCACGCCCATTTCCACTCCCGCCAACTTCATCTTCTCCACCGCAATCGAAACGACGACCGGCGCGCCCGCGAGCAGGAGATACGGGTGTCTTCCTGACTTCGGGGAGAGAGCGTAGGCGCCAAAGAGAGCGACGGTGGTGAGGAGCTCCAGAGGTCGGACGGTGGAGCGCAGGAGGCCGATGGAGGTTGTGAAGGCACGTTGGGCTTGTGCTGTTGGGGGTTAGCTGAGATCTTTGGGGGAGAGCGGCATGGGGTAAAGGGGGATCGGAGGCGTACAAGCTGAGGGGAGGTTTAAGAGTGTTTGGATAGTGTTGGTGGAAAAGTTGAAGTGGACGCCGGAGAGGAGCCCCAGAGCGATGGCGCTGGAGATTTTGAGCGCTACGATGAGTTTGCGGAGTGCTGACATTGCGGACGTCGTTTATGTGATTGGTGAGAATTCGATTGTGCTGAATTGGGCGTTGGAGTTGGTAGATGTTGGAGATAGAGAGGGGAAGAGCGAGGTTTTGTTGGCGAGCTTGGAGGTGGGGTGAGGGACGTGGTGAAGTGAGGTGGGGCGAGGTGTGACCATGACGTTACGCCGTCGTGCTGGCCTCGTCATGTGAATGCCTTAATGCAGAGAGGAGATGAATGGGCCAGAGCGGAGGGGAGATAGGATGAGGGCGGAAGGGCCGGGAGAGGGTTCGGGGTTTGGACTGGATGGGGATGAGGCCCGGGCGAGGATGGGATTGTGAATATGGACTTTCATGGTCAATTCCATGTTGTTTGGAGCCCTCGTTGGAATCGTCGAGTGTGTATATTGGTATCATCAATCTTCAACGACTCATCCACAATTCAACTCATCCTTCGTCAATACTCTAGTTCACTCACCAACATGAATTAACTTGTACTCACCACAACCACCTCAGCCTCGGTCTAAACCCATCTGGTGTGACCGGATCCCAAGATCTCGTAACACAGCCCAAGATCATTCCCAATCCAATCATCGACTCACCATGACCATCTTTCTCATCCGAGCATCAACACATCTTTTCTATATAAGCTCCATCACTCCACACTCAATCTCGGTATCCCGCTCTCCTTGACTCCATTCTCCAACCATCCGTTCCATCATCCGACTTCTATCCCTTCCCTTTCCCCCAAATATCTGCACACCCGCCCTCCATGGCCTCCAAACCCCTCTCTCTCCGTCCTCACCCCCGCCAGCCCCCTACTCTGGACCCAACCATCCCACCCAGCTCCAAAAACCGCGCCGGCCGCGTCCAAATCACTCAAACGACCATCTCCGCCATCCAAGCCGGTTTCTACCTCCACCCGACCCTCCAAACCCGTATCCCCATCCCTCCAATCACCTCCACCGTCTTCCACTCCGAAACCGCTTCTCTCCGTTCTGCGTCCACCTACGACACCCGGTATGAGACGAGGATTCATATCTTGCCGTTGACGACGCTTGCGGCGACGTCGCTGCTTATCAAAGCACTCAACCCCCGCTCCACCACCACCAACAATGATGATGAAAGTAATAATAATGATGATGATCATGGCGACCCCGCAAAATCAGTAACGCTCCTCTCGTTTGCGTCCGCCACCAAACCAGGCGGGGGCTACCTCACCGGCGCCTCGGCCCAGGAAGAGACTATCGCGCGCTCTTCTAATCTCGCGGTGTCGTCGCTGGAGAAAGAGGAAGGGGTAAAATTCCATATACTGTGTAAAAGGTCGGAAGATAAGAGGGGTGGGTATTATACTGATTCGGTGGTGTGGAGTGGCGGGGTTAGTGTGCTGAGGGAGGATAGCGGGGAGTGGTTGGAGAGGGTGCAGAGAGTGGGGGTTGTGACTGCAGCGGCGGTGAATGCGGGGCTTGTGAGGAGGAGGGAGAGGGAGAAGGCGGGATGGAAGCAGGGGGAGAAGAAGGGGGAGGTGAAGAAGGAGGAAGAGAAGAGCCAGGAAGAAAAGAGCCAGGAAGAAACAAAGGATGCCAAGGAAAAATATAAAAACAAGAGTATGAAGGAGAAAAAAGAGAAGGGAAAGGGAAAAGGGAAAACCCGAGAAAAAGTAGAATTTATCTTCGACCCGGAAGTTGAGCAACGGATTGCCACGGGAATGAAGAAGCGGATGACGAGGATTCTGGAGGTGTGTTTACACCATGACGCGAGAAATCTGGTACTGGGATCGTTTGGAACCGGCGTGTTTCGAAATAACGTGGAGATGGTGGCGAGGACGTGGATGGAGCTACTGGGGCCGGACGGGGAGTTTGAGGGAAACTTTCAAAGGATTGCGTTTGGAGTGTTGGATGATGAGACTGTGGAACTTTGGGAGGGTTTTGCGAAGGATGCGGGGATTGTGGTGGAGGAGTTACAGGGCTGATAACATTCAGTGGACGATAACGTCTTCCTACACTAGTCAACTTTTCAATCCTCACAATGAAGACGGCTCATAATCCAAACAGACGGTACATTTGCTGCGCTAATCAACAGCCTCCCTAGTGTTTTAATTCAGAAAAAAAATGAGACAATAATAAAGATGTACGAAAACTGATACCGGTACAAAGAAGCGTAAAAGAGAAAAAAAACAATATGAAAAGTCTAATCAAGTATAACTCATCATAAAGGAAAGACAGTCGCCCAGAACAATACAAACAATAAACTTTGCTAAAAATCCCCTTTAATCATTCCCGAGGCTGCGGGAGGGTATATGCCTTGATGCGCGCTGACCGATACTTGCACCAGTGCTCACCGCTGTCGGGGTTTCGTCGTGGTCTTCGTCAATCATTATGTCGTTTTCTCCTTCGTCTTCATCATCGCTCCTTGTGTCCTCCGCGCTGCCGCCAACAATAACCCGGTATGCCACTCTCATAATCATATATAACCAAACCAGTGTGAGGATTTGCAAGAAAACCAGCATGTAAATAAAGGACCACTGAATGGTATCCGTGAAGCACGTCACATCGCTCTTAAATGTCAGGCTTTGTTCGATCGCCAACAGATTCGCGTCATGTTTGGACAATGTAAGCGGTGCCGTCGAGTTTGATGTGTAGCAACCGAAGGGGACCGCCGCCGGGAGGTCCTTCCACACGGAATAGACAACGCGGTTGTAGAGCAAGTGGCGGACGACGACCCAGGAGAGCAGGAACACGCCGAACGCATAATCGCAGAGGGTGTGGTATCCGAGATATTTCAAAAGTTTCGCCGCCTAGAAAAAATTAGTTCAATTTCATGCGTAAAGACCTGTACACGCACCGGAAGAAGAATGTCCACAAAATCCATCATGATCAAGATGATATTCCCCACACGAGTCATGTGGTACACGTAGCTGCAGGCCATCAAACTGCAAGTGATGAAATGGTGGGCCAGCATCTGATAGTGGTCTTTGCGTCTCTCCTCAATGTTGATGACGAATATTTGTTGAAGCCAGAAAGCAAATTGCACCAGATAATACCACTTGAAGAGACCGCCGAGTTCCCGCACCGGCCAATCAGTCCAAAGCTGTATCAGATTGTTCCAATAAGGACTGTTATATGCCAGATACTAATATTGTCGGTTAGTCCTGAAGCGTCTCGGCAAGGGAGGATTGTCGCTTACAGCTCCAAGTGCGGTACTGGATGTGTAATAAACCATCATCCAGGACTGCTCCGTAAACCGGACAATCCCCTTTTTTGACTTAATCCCTCCATGCTTCGCCAGCGGGGTAAAGATGTGATCCAGCGCAAACGAACGGATAAAAGTGAAAGCAATAATCCAAAATGCCACAAAGTACCCATCGTCGTAACCCTTTGAAAAAAGGCCCGTTGCTGGATTGTAATGCGAGACGCTGTAGAATTTTCGGACAAGAGGACGGAGCTCAGGGACAGCAACGTGTATTCCAGACAATGTAACCAAGATTCCCAGGGACAACTCTGCCAAACCGTTCTGTTAGCCCGACGAGCAATGACCAAGGTACCTAGGGGGACGGACGTAGCTGATGCTCGACGATATAGCTCGCAAGGCCGGGAGCCGGCTTGTGCGGGGGAGCGAGTCGGGTGCTGCTGTTGTTGGGTTGTTGTCGACGTTTTGGTTGCGAGGTGGAGGTGGAGCTCTGTCGTCTCTTGAGCGGGGCACTCTCTCCGCCATTGCAGCCACGCGATTTCGCAAAAGTGTCAATGCCTGACGAAATCACGGATGCATCCAGCGACCGCTGGTCGTGTAGGCGTTCATAACCGGACGAATGCATGCGCAGATGATTGCAGTGGTGGTGATGGTGGTGGTGACTTTGTGCGATGGGGAACGGAACTGCGGATGTCGGGAGTGGAGCAAGGATGCCGGTTACGAGCCCCTGGAAGACGAGATGTGTTTGGCGGGAGAACGGGATAGAAACGGGAGAGCAATGGGGAGGTGGTGGGAACAGCGGGCGGTACAGCGGACGGTGAGAGAGCGGCGAAGGGGGGAGGGAGACGGGGAGGAGTAGGAGGCGGATGAGGTAGAGGAGGAGGAGGTTGATGAGCGGCGGGGTTCCAGGGGTCAATGAAGAAAGGAGGTTGTTGAGATGGCGTGTCTAGACTCCAGACGGAAAGAAAGCATGGCGGAGATGTTAGAGGTCAAGCCCAAACCCATGCGCCAACCACCAACATTTTTAAATACGGATCTAGATGTCCCCAACTACATGGAACTGTACATTCAAGGGTGGCAAAGTGGCGTTGAGGAGGAGAGAAGGATCTTGAAAGGTATATTTTAATCATATCGGATTCACCAACCGTCACGACCATCATCCTCAAAGGGAACAACTCTGGATGCACTCCACAACTCGTTTCAACTTGTATTCTTTTGTTCTCGCACGCAACCAGGAGCACCGGGCAGCACCCTTGTGTCACAGTGTTGAAGCTAACAACCTCCCCAGTGGCACCGCTCCACAAATCCTGGCGCTCCCCAACCGTCTCTGTCCGCCAAATGGGATCTGTGCAAATGAGATCCAAATAAGCTCAAGATTGGCGCGAAAAAAGGGTGCGCCAACCAGGAGGTCACATGGGCCTAGCCCTTTCACGAGCTCAACCCATATCGCGACTTTTGTGGGGATGGCATGTTGTCGGGATGAGTGTTTGGCAAGTTGTTTATCAATGTTTTGGCGACCTAACGTGTCAACAAAAAACAATGGCAACAGACTGGGGCAATAGTTTGGAGTGCCAATTCATGTAATCTACGGGTACAGATTGATCCGAATCGCCGCGGGGAATACCATTCTTTCCCACGCTGCCTTTTACTTGCCTCTCCCACCTGAAAGAACCGCGTATATCCATCTCAATCACGCCACAGCCCCAATTCTTCCCTGATAATCCCGACATGCCAAATCATGAAAATAAATAGCACAACAAATACGTGAACAACCCAAACGACAAGCCTTGGTGCATGCAGAACACGACGCAGCGGAGAGAAAGCCGAGTGGTCAACAAAGGCGGTAATGAATCGAAAACAAATTCTGAACAGGAAGGGATGTATTCAATATACAGCCGTACTGACCACAAACATAACTTATACATGAGGTATATAACTAACACCGCCGATAAGAAACAAAGATGCGCAAACAAAAGAGATATCGAGTTTCCAAAAGTGGGTATCGTGAAGAAGGTAATCAGGTCCTGTGCCAGTTGCAGAAAAATTGGGCTGACACAGTAGCGAGCGACAGTGCTTTTTTATAAAAGGATTAAGTAATTGGATGGTGCAATTCCGGTTTCGCCATTAGTTTTCCGAGCCTGCCACCACCGGCCCGACACATCGGAAACCTCCAAGATTTCGTGTTTTTGGAACGAAAGTTCATTGGGATCATTTGGACTGGCCTCATACTGGTATATCGCCTTGGCCTGGTATGGATACTCTGTGGGCGTTGGGACTTCAGAATCTGGACCCAGCACAGATTGCTGCTGTGCTTGACCTGCGTGGGAAGCTGATGGACCGCCCAACTGCTGACTTGACATGCGTTGATCTTGTTGAGGGTTGGGGGATGTGTTTTCGAAACCGCTGAGTTGTGCGCTCGTATACATTTGGGGAGCATGGTGGCTGCTCGTGCTTGTATGAGGCCGGTCATGGCCATATGGCATCGACATACGACCGCGGTTTCCGTCCTTGTCCATCATGTATGTGTCCACATACGGTGCTGCGTCTGGTGTTGTTCCAAAGTAAAAGATCCAAACAATCTAAAATCTGTAAGTACTTGAAGAACTCCAAAGGGACACGGCACCACATACGTGAACGATAGAGAGCAGAATGTGTCCAGCACCGGCAGCCTCCATCGTCGCCTTCTTCCAGTATACAAAGTCGTTGATGGCTGAGCAGGTGAAAACCAATCCGGCTGACAAAAACCCGACCATCTGGTGCAGTCAGTGTCGAGCTCAGTTATATCAATACTTGAGGGAGAGCTTACCGCAACATGATATTTTGGCACGCGACCCAGCGCGATGATGATTGCCACGCCCAAAATCACGGCCAACTCAAAGGCGGCAGTCCACCACGTAAACTTTGGAAATTTGTCCACCTCAAGGGCTCCAAGAATTTGAGCCACAAAGGCGATCAGCCACGCTATCTGTTGTCCGTCGCGGTCAGTCAGATCTGGATGATCATGATGCCGGTAGGCCGAAGATCCTCGTTTCGAGACACCAGCTGCAGACAATGGTACCCCATCCTGGGCACCACGACCACGCTGGGATGTCGGACGAACTGTCTGCGAGGAATGGACTCACAATGGCAATCGACACGGTCGCAAGCGCGAACGGATCGCCGATAATATTGCCAACATCAAAGCCTCCCGATGGCCCGTAGGGTGACGAGTCGCGGGCTTGCATTACTGTGTTGTTGACAACTCGAGGGCGAGGCCCGCTTGGGGAGGTAGTGGGCGACGGAGCGTGTGGGAGAGTTCAGGGAGCGATCAGGAGGGGGGTGGATGAAGGGTTATCGGTGAGTCGAGGGCGGGGACGATTGGGGAGAGATGGGCGATGCCAGCGGGGAGGGGCAGCTGGCGATGGTGGGGAGAGGGCAGCGATGGAAGCGTGAGGAAGAAGGAAGGGAGGATGAGGAGGGAGCGGGAGATGTCGATGTTGCATTGCCTGGTGGGCACTCTGCGGCACAGGGGTGGGTGGGTGCTACTGGGTGCTGCTGCGACGGCCAGAGGTGGGATGGATGGTTGGATGGTGCCTGCCCTGTGTGTGAGAGTGCGAGTGTGTGTATATATAGCGACCAGCATCACGCATTGTGAGGGCGACAACGACCGGGAAACTCAGGAAAAACAAAAAGACGAGCACGAAACCAGCGAGGGCACGCCGGGGAGATGAACGAGACCGTTCTATGACCTATGTATCCGCTATTTAATTGGCTTTCGTTGAGCTCTTGCCTTTGTTCTGGCCTTGCCCTACACACCGAATGGGCAGTACCTGCTCGGGGAGCCACTGCTACCCGTGGAATTGCAGCTCCTCCTCCAATGCCTCCAAATCCCATGGAACCCCCTTCCCTCCGCGTCGCTTCCAGCGTCCCGTCTGCTCCTCCACAAATTTCGCTGCTCCTTCAAAGACAGCCACCAAAAACCCGAGCTCCTCCCGCTCCACGTCAAAAACCTCCCACCATCCTTCCGGGAGCTTGGCACTGCCGCCACCACTCTCTCCTTCACTCCGTGCCGCAAGATACAACGCTGCAACCGCCAGCATATGAGGCTGATGAGTCAGGAACACAAGGCTCGGTGCCATCAATGCATCGTTCAAATACGCAATTGCTCTCCGGACCAGGCTTTCGTCCAGGCAATCCAGCGCCTGTGCATAGTTGAGGACCAGCGTGTATGGCAGAGCGCACCAGCTTTGAAAGCCAAACGCCTTCAGCATCTCCGCTTCCGTGTCCAACATTCGTGTCCGCTGTGCATAGTACTCATGCTCGCTCACGAAATACGAATCGGGATCCTGCAGTGCCTGTTCATTATCGCTGACTGGGGATATGGGCGACGGCGAGGGACAGTGCTGCAGATATGTGGTGACATTGATGAGGGAGCGCGGCTTGACGGGATGCTCGGTGAGCTTGGAGGAGAGGAAAACGGCCGCGTGTACTGAATCGAGCAGTGGAGATGACCGCAGAGATCGGACGAGATAGAAGCGCTGAAGAAGAACAATTGCCGTGGCTATGGTGGTCTGTGGTCTGAATCAAGCATTACCAGAACGAACTCACCGGTGAGTTGGGAGCTCTGTTGTGGACACTTACAATCTCAGTAATATTCCGGCGCTCTGGATAAGGGTGCTACCCGCCCACAACAGCGATTTCGAGAGGGATGACGGGACTCCATCGGCTTCGGTTTGGTTTGCGAGAAGCTGCGAAGGAGTGGCGAGTGGATTCGAGAGGATGGAAACCATGGTGATAATGAAGGATCACGAAGCCAGCACGAACCGCGTCAGTAAGTTCATTCGGCACGCGCTTCGCTAGTCGGCGCCTGCCAAGGCTATCCACACGTCACACCAGTGAACGCAAGGACCACGAGCTTGAAGATTCATTTCCGAGAATCATTGGCGGCCCTTGGCGATGGTCTATTTCATGAATATAGAATTAAAATGTAAATTTCCAAGTGTTTGTCAAAGATACCATCTTCTGTGTCCCACCACGCTTCTCCCAAGCCATGCAGATTCTCCCCATCTTCAACTCCACCATCTTCCTCATTCTTTCCATCTCCACCAAACTTCCCAACTGCTATGGATACTACATCCCACTACCACACCCATATTCCGGCTCTTCTTCTCGCCAGCTACAGATTCGGTCATCTCTTGCTCTAGTTTTCGCCAAGTAGAGCTTCCGATCACGAGATTCAACGGCCTTGTTCTCATCGTCTCCAAGACAAACTTTCGTTCTCGCCATCTGCTGTACGTGGCTTGTTTCCAGATACACATCTTGCAACCAACTACATATCACTGTTACCGGCTCTCTTCCTCGCTAGATACAGCTATCGCTCTCTCTGACAACTCCGTTTCGATCTCACCAGCTACAGACTTTGCCCCGTTCACTACCGTTTACAGTTCTTCTTCTCGCCAGTCAAGGCTCTTGTTATCGCCTTCTCCAGCTACAACTACATCTCTCGTTCTCGCCATCAATGAGCTCCCTTTTGCACTGCTGGACGCCGTTGAAGCCCCAACTGTCGCCAAAACGAAGAATATAGCAACGACGGGCCCCAGTGCCCCACCCCCCAGGCTCTGGGTCTACAAAGCACGTTGATTGGGATGGTCAACAAGCAGTAGTGGACTCATTGTGATCGTTATGTCCGATCCAGGAGGCCCAATATTCAGTTCTCCAGGGCACCCTTCCACATATTCGGAGACATTGGGAAAGACATTTCATGGACGTTGTCGCAGACGGTATCAATCGACTCTTTTCCCATCGCCTGTCACGGTCATCAAGACAGGCAATGGCCGTCGTGGCATATTGTATGGTATTTTTCGGAATATCTCCTTATCGACTACAACTGCGGAATACGTGTCCGGCAAATCGGAGTTCTGGATCCACGGTCCAGCTAGAGTGGCCTTTGACCAAGTACTTACGACAGTTTTACCTGAGTTTTATTACACCACCTCTGGCAAGCTGAAGTCACCCCTCTAGGTTGCTTCACGCGCCAGTACCCGCGTCTACCTTTAATATCTGGATTTTCGAGATCGGTGGCAAAACGACTGGCTCCGTTGTGACACCCCAGAAGACAACAATTCCCACAACTAGAGTACAAACCCATGAACGCGGGATCTATTGGAGTTCCTGGTCAATCTCACTTAGAGTACCTTCGGGCACGGAAGCTTCGCTACAAAACCCCATGGGTGACAGACTTATCGAGCCGCCCTGCGTGTCCTGATTGCGATGAAATATTCAAGCACAGGCTGCACAAGAAATTTTTTTATTGAACCCATGTAGGAAGCGATAACCAATGGCACTGGAATTCCAGCACCGCACAAACGACCACGGAGCTTGACAAAATAACACAAAAGCCGCAATTCGCAGTTGCTAACGCCGGTTTGCTTCCGGTACACCCGCATTTTGTTGTAGGGTTCTTGCCGATTTCGGAGCTGCGATTATGGAGAATCATATCGTTCCCCAATAAGTTGTGGTCTGTGAAGGACGTTAGGTGAATATCGGAGGAACTTGAGTGGAGCGAGAGGCATGGCGTGCTGAGAAAATGGGAGGTTAGAAGCACTTGAGTCTGTCTTGATGTTGCTAGTAAGCGGATAAAAAAGAGAAGTTGATGAGTATGGTAATGTTCGTGATGGTTGATAGCGCTGATGACCACACGACTTTGACGCCTCCCGATGCAGTATGACACGGAGAGAGAACAAGCCCTGTAATGTAGTCGCCGACGTGACTGTTGCGATTTCGCGAATCTGGAAGGGCCCATCGGGGGTGAACTTTTTCCTGCTGCATAAGATACAGGTATGCGCGTTGTTGACCCACCAGCAGCACGGCAGCAATCCCAAAGATAGGTAAGGGAATGGTAGTTCAGCTTAGCGGGGGACATGTGCATGGGAGTTACCAACACCTAATTCATAAAGCGAGATATGGAATTATAAGAAGTGGAGGGTGTGGAGCGTGAAAATCGAGTGACGTAGAATGATACTTATTTGATCGTCACTCGGGTATTTATTAAAATCGTATTTATAGAAAATATGTTTGCATCAGGCTAATGAAAGCCATATATTAGCTTAACGAGATATATTAACCTGATAGATTTGCTCTAAACTTACATTCTTCATTCTTCATTAATTTATTGATATACTATACTGTAAAATAATCAGTAAGTTATAATATAAATAAGAATTTTTTAAGAAAATATTAAAAGTAATGCTATTAAACTATTGAATCTGAAGACAGAAACAAAAAGACAAAAAGCTTTAAGATAATATAACAGAGTGTAAAAAGATAGTTGAATGAGAAGAAATAAGAATATCATAATAGCAAAAAAGATTTTTTATAAAAATTATTATAATGTAAAACAAATATGTTTTATTTTTTAATTTGTTTTTTTTTGATGGCAGTGACTAGGGTAACAACTGACGTGACTTCTGTACAGCCCGGGTGTCAGTAAATAGGATAGCACTGCCATGGTACCATTCTACGATAGCAATGTCTGTACATATTCTTGTTGATAGAAGCTGGCAGCAATCTTCTCCGGTAGAATGGAAGCATCACAAAGTTATTCAACAACCTTCTATAACTGTATAAACTGACCGTATATTCGTCCAGTAACTAACTCACTTATGTATAGTATTATTCCATTACTGCCATTGTTGGACGTCATGCTAATCACAGTATGCGCCTTTCTAACCTTGTAGCTCTTAGCCCTTAACCTTAAGCTCTACAAGACTATGTCCCTGACTTATCCAACATCCACCTCTATACTCCAGTAGCACCATATAATGTCAAGGCCTTAGCTTACGACATCCCTTCCCACTCTATACAAAGCCCTTCCGGAAGCTGTTGTAACGGGCAAGGGCTGAGGGTTCAGGGAGAAGGCCAGGGACACAGCGGTCGGGCAGGCGGGAGGACAAGAGGGTGACGAAGTACTGGTATTCAGAAGGCCGGCAGCTTCTACAAGCTTCGGCGGACAAGGGACAAGGCGAGGTGAGGACAACGGGTTCAGAAGGGCAGCGCCCACAAGACAAGATCGTATTCCGGCAGTATAACAAGAGGTCAGGATAAGGAAAGAAGAAGAAAGAGAACTCAACAAAGGAGAATACAGGACCAATATATAGACATCCTCCGCAGTACATGACTCATCTAACACAGCC
>ML220199.1:0-20697 GCA_004786065.1 Ascodesmis nigricans | reverse complement strand
ACCTGAGTCTCGATTCTTCAGCAGCTCTCTTCCGGGCGACAGCGATGGATGGTAGGCCGGTAGGTCCGAAGGAGTGATCGAACAGGCTCGCGAGGCGGCGGGGGGGGGTTGTGGTCGCTCGGGCGGGCGTTTTTCTGGTCGGTGCCATGGTGTGTTAAACGTGTTTTGATGTGTAAGTTTGATGTACACCTTCATAATTATATGTAGGTAACAGGTGACTTTACACCATCAGTTCATCCCGCTTTCGTGGCCAAGTTGGTAAGGCGCAGCACTAGTAATGCTGAGATCAGCGGTTCAAATCCGCTCGAAAGCATTTCTTTTGTGCATCTCGATATAGCCTATTTTTTATTTTTTTTTCACGTCTTTTTGAAACCCGGTTTAAACAATGATCAATTTCGGTTGACACATGCACATATCTCCGGTGAACCCAACTTGTCGGCACCACCATAACTCACTCGATCCTCACGTGTTTCTCTTACAGTGTTGTGTCAGCAACGGGCTCGGCAGGGGCCGCGCAACAACAACTCCGCCTCGGCCGGCCGTTCTTCCGGTCTCTTTCGCCAAACCCCATCCCGCCCGTGCTGCGGACTCGCTTCCTTGTTCGAACACGACGCTCGTTTTGACCGCCCCGAGACGGAATCATCATGGCGAAGGAAAAGGACGGTCTCGTTGTGGCGTCGGTACGCAGCCTGCCAGCTGAATTGGGATGAACGCTGCTGACCTCCGCACGAACCAGCTCTCCGGAAAATGGGTGTCCTACACTCACACCGTTTTTGCCTACTGTCTGCTACCTGTCAATTGAGCTCTCGCAGTCATACTGATGTGCTGTAGCTGCTTTCTTCAGCGCCCTGATTGTTGGCATGTACGTGCCCCCTCATTTCATTGCCCCTCATTGAACGCGGCCATTGCCGTTGCGGATCAAAGAGCTAACCAATGATCCCACAGGTGGCTGCATTTCCACAAAATCGTGCAGAATGAACACTACGTGCCTCGCCTCTCCTTCGCGCCTGATCGATGGGCTCTGACGACGGTTCCATAGGGTTATCCAGATGAATGGTTCCCGTCGGTTTCGGCCACCATTGGTGACCGCTATCCCGAAAGATCCATCTTCCAGTTGTTTATCGCCATCACCTCCGGCCCTCGTTTCATGCTCGTCTTCCTGTGGTATGTCCTTACCGCGCGACCGGGAGCATTTGCGCCAAAGTTTGTCGCCTCTATTGGTTTGATCCGGACGGTTCTGTGTGGTGGATGGGTCTACATCACTTCCACCGATGATCATGATTGGCACGACATCTTCATGATCTCCTACCTTGTCTTCACCCTCCCATGGACTCTGGGATGTCTGGCCCTTAGCCCGCAGAACGCGACTGCAATCAGGTACAGGAAGATTTTGGCGGGGCTGTTCTTTGGAACGCTTGTTCCGCTTGTGTACTTTTTCATTCAGCACAAGGTGCACCGTGTTGCTGGTGGTGAGTATTGAGATATCTCATGTCCTCAATCCCAGGCTGATCATTTCCAGCATACACAATCTATGCTTTCTTTGAGTGGTCCTTAATTTTGTTTGATGTTGGCTTCGATGCCGTGACCGCTTTTGATTTCAAGGGATTTGAGCTCAGGATTGTGGATACCAAGGGACTCAGCAAAGGGTACGTCCGGCTTCCGCTGTACCGTAAAGATTAGTGCCAGGGTTGCGCCTGGTTGAGATAATAATTTAATTGGATTAATGCTCATATGTATGATAGACATGGTGTCGCTGTGGCCGATGCGGTCCTCGAGAAGGCCAAGTGAGTTCATCGTTTTTTTTGTCGTGACGTGGCTGATTGGGTGTAGGCGTCAAAACCAGTCGATTCCTCAGCAGCTGATTGGTGGTACTTACTCTTGGAACCACATGTTCGATGCGGCTGCTGATGTTTATGTCGGAGTATGTGTTCCGCTTCCCTAATCCTTGGTTACTACTGACGTGTTATTAGTTCATTTTCTGGTCCGTTTTGACCTCTCTCGGTGTCACTGTGTGGTGTAAGTTTGCGATCACTTATTATTATGTTGGCAATTCTGACATTTCGTAGACTTCCCGCTTTGGCACATGGGTATTTCCGGATATGAGGCCCTTGTCATGACCTCTATTTCTCCTTTCCTGCTTGGAATTGGCCCCTTCCGCCGATTTGCCGTCTCCAATCAGCGCCTTCTTCACCTCCTCTCGGTCTCTGGCATCGCTGCTTTCCTGGTTAAGGACCCGGTCTATCGTCTCTTTGCAGTTGGCACTGGTGTTTCGTTCGCCTGCCTTGCGTGGTCCGCCACCTTCTGGGCTGACCGGAACAATCCGCACCGCTTGGATGCCAAAATCTCTGCATTCTCTCTTGGTCTTTTGATGTCGTCCATCGCCAAGTATGCGAATCACACCAACAACCCGGTGTGGCCCATCATGAACGATATCAATGGTGGCTGGAACAAGACCGGTCTCTGCCTCGCCATTCTTGCTGTCTTGCGCGCTACTCGCCGCTCTGCTGGAAGCTTTGGAGAAATGCCGCGGAACAGGAAGGGTGGTTCTTCTATGCTCGCTGCTTGTGGTCTTGCTGGTCTCCTCTTTGGCTTGCACTCTCTCCTTTCTGACTCCAGCACAATGATCCTCTGGGTTTGGGACGGATACCCAGTTAAGGGGCCTCTTGCAGTGCCTCATGGATCTTGGACTCTCGCTGCTATGGGAGTTGGTTTCGTCATCGGCCTCTTCTACCCCAACCTTGCCTCTACTTGGGCTACTTTCGGCATTGCATCTGTCTCTGCGGCCATCTTCTACTCCAATGAAGGATGGACTGGATATTATGGAGCTCTGATTCTCGCAGCCTACCTTACCTCCATCGTCCCTCCCTTCATCACATCCGCCGTCGGACATGGGCCCGGCAAGACTTTTGGGGTCGCCTTCCTCATCTACAACATTCTAGTCCTCGCCCATGTCTGGGTTGTCGCCTACGCTTTCGTTCCTGGTGGACCTCTCCTCCGTGAACGTACCGACATTGTCATGACACTCATGATGCTTCTCATCGGCGCCGGAGTCTTCAGCATCCGCGGTACCTCCATCTCCCCTGGACCCACCCCGTCGAAGCGCTCCATCCTCGCGCGTTCCAAACTTCGCGCCTACGCTGTCTACACCCTCACCATGTTGCAGCTTCTCTCCGTCTCCATTGCCTTCCTGCGCTTCCCATCCTATGACTACCAGCCCTACCACCCCGAGGAGAAGCTCCTCACCGCCGGAATCTGGACCGTCCACTTCGCCCTCGACAACGACATGTGGTCATCCGAGCGTCGCATGCGTGATGCCATCAAAGACCTCGAACTCGACGTCGTTGGCCTCCTCGAATCCGATCTCCAGCGCATCATCATGGGCAACCGTGACATGACGCAATTCCTTGCCGAAGACCTCGGAATGTACGCAGACTTTGGCCCAGGCCCGAATAAACACACCTGGGGCGCAGCGCTGTTGTCGAAATTCCCGATCGTCAACTCGACGCACCATCTTCTCCCGTCGCCGGTCGGTGAGCTCGCGCCGGCAATTCACGCGACTATTGATGCGTATGGTGAGCTTATTGATGTCGTTGTTTTCCATTCGGGACAGGAGGAGGATGTCGAGGACCGTCGCCAGCAATCGCAGTATCTCGCCAAGTTGATGGGCTCTTCTAATCGTCCGATGATTCTGCTTTCGTATCTCGTCACGAAACCTCATGAAGGGAACTACCATACGTATGTTTCCGAGACGTCGCGGATGCGCGATATCGACCCGACGGATGATTGGGATCGTTGGTGCGAGTACATTCTCTTCCGCGGGATTAGGAGGGTTGGGTATGCTCGTGTGTCCAGGGGAACCATCACGGATACCGAGATCCAGGTGGGTAAGTTTGTGGTTGGTGAGCCCGAGAATCCAATTAGGGAGGGTGGGTTGAGAGAGACTGGGGAGGTGCCCGAGGAGAGTGTGCCCGCTGGTTGGAGGTTCCCGGAGATGTTTAAGGGCAAGGGTGTGAGGGGGCATAGGTATCATGTTTTTGATCGCCCGAGGTATTATCAGTAGATGTGCGGAGGTTGGAGATGAAGATGATGTGTTGGAATCGAAACATGAGTTATGGGAGTTTGGAAATGGGAAAACTGGCAGGGAGTATGTGGATGAGAATGGGATTACTGAGTGTTGGGTTACATGGCTCTGTAACATCCTCAGAGTTTGGTACTGAGTACATACGGCATGAGGAGGAGGATGGACGTAATCTGTAATGCGCTAGTTACTATCATACCGTTTTTTATTTTTTGTTTTCGAAAATCAAACACAGCCCAATGTTTACCTCGATCTACCCTAACAACACCCAATTCCATCGCTCCCAATCCCAACCCCATCACCAACGACCTTCCTCCGCCCCAACCAATGCCAACAACATTGAACGCACCCGCACTCCTGCCCTTCCCTCGCCTCACCCCGCATCAAGCCCAGAGCCACGCGTCCCACCACCCCATCTGCGATCACTTGCGGTGGCGCAGTCCCCGCCGCATCCAATGAGAAGCCACACCTGGGATGTTGCACTTGCCACGCCGGATCGACTGCACAACAACGCAATCCAGGGCAGAGTGGATTTGGACAGGGAAAAGAAAGTTGGGGAGGTGGCGAGTAGATGCGGGTGTACACAGACAAGACTGTTGAGTTCAAGATTGGAACTGGGCGGGGACTATAACTTGGTCTCCAGGGACGGGTGGGAGTGCCATCATTCTTCATCATCGGAGCAGATTTGAGGATTCGGCTGCAACAGCGACAGACACAGCGACAGCGACTCGACTCTACTCGACGGTATTACGGCGATTGTGGTATCGGATAGAGACGAGAGGGGAATCAATTTTGTATTGACGCCGACGGAAACAACATCCAAGTTTTAAAAACTCGATCGACCGAGTCGTTCACCGTTTACTCTCCTCTCCTTCATCATCAACACCATCATCATCTCAACTCTCAACCCTCTCCTCTCCTCCCAATAACCAAAAATGCGTTCCTCCTCATCCCGCCGCAACCGTGACAGCCGCAAAGACCGGGAAGACCGTGAAGACCGCCGCCGCAGCCGCCACCACCACGATTCCTACTACGACAACGATGACAACTATTCCTACGACTACGAACGAGCCTACGACCGCTCCGACTCCCCCCCCTCCCGCTCCGAGTCCCACCACCACCAGCATCGCAACAACCCCGACCCGCGTCCTCCCCGCGGCTACGCTTCAGAGTACTACGACTCCTTCGATCCTACCTCCATCCCACCCTCCCGCCCCAAACCAACCCGCATCTCCACCACCGCTGCCGCCTCCCCGAGCACGGAAGCGCTTGTCTTCTCCGTCTTGAAACGGCTCTCCGCGCGCTCCACCTCCTCAAAGGGCCCGCATAAATCCGAGGGCGAGGTGCTCCGTTCTGTGACAAAGGTTCTCGGCGGACCGAAGGGCGCGTTGGCGGTGGTGCTTGCGGAGTGGATTTGGAGGAATTACGATGTGTTGTTGCCGATGCTGCAGAGGGGGATGGAGTATGTGAGGGTTATGGTGGGGGTTTTTCTGGGGGTTTGGAAGAAAGGGGAGGGGATGGAGGGGGGGAAGTTGAGGGGGTTGGTGGAGGGCGTGAGGGCCATGAGGGGGGAGAAGGAGAGGGAGAGGGAAAGGGTGGATGGGGGTGGGAGGGTGTTGGGAGAGGTGGAGGAGGTGGAGGGGAGGAGGGGGTTGAGGAGGGGGGTTACGACTAGGTGGTGAGGGGTGGGGGGTTCATGTTTCGGGGGGGTTGTGAGGTGATGTGATGTGTTTTGATGATGATCACGATGATGGCAATAGAGAATCAGCTTTTCTGATTGTTCTGGGTCCTCGGTTAACGGCGTTCTTATTTGGTTGCTCAACGCTTCTTTTCCCTTCCCTTCCCTTTCCTTTCGTTTTTCATTTTTTCTATTTTCTATTTTCTTCGTTTTTTTTTTTTTTTTTTTTTTTCCCTTTTTGTAACTGAATATAGCGTCATGCCATACAGTATACTGCGCAAAATAGATATCCAAACTCGACAATGAATGAAAGAAAATAGTAAATCGAAAACACAAGGCCGTCTTCCAGGGGTACATCAGAAATCTGAGAGTAATTTTTCCTCCAAATGGTAAGCATGAACCAAAATCGTAAGACAGTATCGTCAATGAAAAGAAGAACGTAAAACTTTAAACAGAAGATAAATAAAAGCATGATTTAAAAAAAAAAAGACCGATAACATGAATCAACATCAGCCATTAACTCGTCGTTCGTGACAATAAAGAATAAAAAACAAACATGAGACATGGGAGAATACAATTTGTAGTTCGTGACAATTAAACAGATAAAGAGAAAACATTAGGTAAACATAAATACAAACCAGAGAACCCAATTTTGTAGCTCTCAACAACAAAAGAAAGATAAAGAACACATAAAACACATGATAAATGAAACTGATACACGCAAGAAACCAAATTTACGCGGTCCTTCGTCCGAACCAGTTCCCCATCTGGGCGGCACTAAAACGCAATCGAATCACGCAAACTCAACGCAAATGTTCAGAAAAGCATTTCCGAGTCAGTCGGAGACTTGAGAGCCGGATATTCTCTTGCTCGTGCCGGTTAGTCGAGAACGGGTGTGCGGTGATATTTGTAGATTTCGATACGTCGCTCAGCGGTGGCGATTCCTACCCATCGCCGCGGAGGTGGAGGCGTTGATGAGGTGCTGCTTGTTGTCGATGCCCGAGAAGAGGAGAGGGATATTGACTCCCGATCTGCGGCTGTCGTTAACTCGGAGGAAATGGTGGTTGCTGGCTCTTGAGTAGTTGGGCTTGTCGGTTCATGAGAAGAGGCTATCGACTCCCGAGAAGAGGCGATCATTGGTTCGTGGGATTCGACAATTGTTGATTCCTAAGAAGTGGTCGTTGTTGACTCCTGAGAGGAGATTGTGGACGCTCGAGACGACAGTTCCATATCTTCCAGAAGGGGGAACTCTCCAAATGCGATCCGTAGAGCCTGGCGCCCGTTTTCCGTTCTCTTGAGCCGCGGATTTTAAAACGGTCACAGAGGAAGATTTCGGGAAAGCTGATAATACTAGTGTGTCCAGTTTCTCGGTGCACATGTCTAGAGCCGTGTTCGCTTGATTGAGGGGCTTTTCTTCTTCTTCGGGAGGAATAGTGATGTCCGTATACAGGAGATACATGATCCTCGAAGTGATGATAATAGGTAACCGGGGGCACCCGGCACGACGTCGGTGTTTAAATATACTGATCACAACTCTCAGCATGATCACAATGGCCGCCACAAGTCCTCCGACCATTACATGTACCTTTCGACCTTCAGAAAGTGGCAGGATTTGTCAGATAATGCAGAAATGGAGGGACATGTAATATCCGATTAAGGTGTGAAGAAGTGCCCACCTTCCACTGAAGAAGCCTTTTAATTGAACCCCCGTACTCTCAGAGGCAACGTAGCAATGCTTGAAATCACCAGCAGTTGAAAGGACTGGTGACGGTTTCTCAAAATCGAAGTCGTATTTCGCTGCCTTTGGGGATGAACAAGTGTATTTCCTCCTGAGATGTAATGTATAGATATATTGTCATTCCGAGGAATATCAGGCACATCACAATGAGACATACAAGAGAAGCCGGCCGCATTACGGAGGGAGACAGTTATCTGTCACGAAAGATGTCAGTATATAGTCGTTCAGCAACGGAAATCCTCCTAACAGGGCCTTACAACTTGAATTGTAGATTATTACCACTTTGGGAGACGGTTTTGATGGCATTGCTGGCGAGATATCCGAACCTGGCGACAAATTTTCTGAGGTCGTGGTTTCCTGGCGTGGTGCCTCGGGGTTGCCGACGTCCATACTGACGAAATCCTCAACCTCAGCTGTTGATTTCTTCCGAGTTGTGATCGTGGAGATGTTCGGTAGTGTAAACAGGGTATCTCTGTCGTACGGTAATATATTATCGTTTGTTGGAGGCTGGGCTCTGGGTTAGGATTTCCTGAGGAAACAGCACAGCCTTATATGCTCCCAAATGCACTACACTCGAATACCTTCAGTTATGGAACTTGCTGTTATGTTTACTGCAGATACAGCCTCAAACTGGGCTTACAGGGTGTCTGTAAATGTTCTGAAACCTTCGCAGAATGTGCATAAGTGCTAAACACGGGTGTGCTGCTGGGCCGTACCATACAATTTCACACAACCTCATGTTCGCGCTCTCAGGTCGAGTCTCACACAACAAGTAATGCATAAAAAATTGATTGGAGGAATACTGGAGGCTAAATGATTATTGGATCATAGGACTTTGTTGATTCATGGAGGAACCTGCGCCTCTCTCACACAACCTCACTCTTCTAGCAAACCTTGAAGGCGAATGCGAACTTTGAGGGTACTTCGTGGATCAGATGGGGGAAATTCCCGTGTCACTGGGTTTTAACCATAGGCACCGTCCATAAAAACAATCTTGTCCAACCAACACCAAATGATTCGACGACATCATTTGTGATTGGACACCTTCTCTGTAATAACACAGTGCAACAATTTGACCAATGAACCTGTTAATGATTCTACAGCATACAGCATATACACCAGAATAGGCGTAACGCACACCCGCCACCTCGCACCCAAGTGCAAGTGCGAGCTGCGAGCTGTGGCTCTGCCCTCCCTCGATATTGTCTCACAGTCAACTCCATCCACGAAAATAACCGGGGATTAACAACGACTCGGAATCCAGATTCGCTAGCCACGTGTGTGAGCGGGTGTTCCTGCATCTGTCCCCATTGTGATCGATCCTGGGTCTATGCACTGTCAGCTTCGAAGAGTGGGCGCAGTGTGTGTTTCGACTTCTAGAACTATTGGATTAGTACATTGAAGATGTCGTGTGAGACTGGAGTTACTGCATTTTTCTGTATTCGTTTTCGATGTGCATGACCAGATCAAGGAGATGTCATGGTCGAATACTTGATCATGGCCGCCGCAGCGCAGTCCATCATCGTCACGACGTGCGCGCTGGGAAATTGCAAATGCATGGTAAGATTTCGACAATTCGCCCAGAGTGGCTCGAGTATCTAGTGGGTGTATAGTACATACCTAGGTACACAAATGGGGCGCGTCATGGAGGGGTGTAGTGAATGAGGATCTGTTTCGGAAACATGAAGTATCAAACGCGCGCGCACACTAGAACGTGATGCCATTTCACCCAGCATTATCTTCCGGCAATCTCCCATGCAAGGTAAGAATTCAATGGCAAAGAAGGAAGAACAAATCCGAAAACTGCCTGAGGAGGGCAGTGGCGAATAGTGAATGATGGATGAGTTGGTTGGTCTGTGTTGGCTGCAATGATTCGTATGCCTGAATGCCAGCATATTCTCAGAACTCAACTCCGAGTATTCCGAACTAAATCAATGGAGGCACAGCTACATGCATAGTAATCATGGCAATTACGACTGCAGACTGTCTGATTTCTGGCCACGAAGCCGAATTCGCCTCCAGCCAACGACTCGGGAGACACACGTCACATGGCGACGGAGGTTGTGAACTCAAGGCAAGACGAGGATGTCCGCCATCAAGTTCCTGCGTCGTACCTTACTTTGCGTCTTTGTTCTCGGGGCCTGATCGAAGCTCATCGTCATCTGCCGTGATGTATACGGTGGTGGCGATTTGCATCGACGGCCCGAGATGTCGAAGTCGTGCGATTCCAAGGCATCACAGCATCGCCACAGACCACAAGCCTCAGAGCTGAATCTCCCTGCCAGATCAAGGTTTAAGCATCATCAACTCTAAGCTTATTCCCGCGAGTCTGTTTCATCTCGCGTATTTCTCCCATTCATCACGCTCAGACCAAGCGGGGCAACCGCATTTAGCGCCCCCACGCGCAGTGCGCATAACGCCAAGCCTCACGCTCATACTCACGATCTCAACGACAACGATACCGCGTGTCTCTCCACGAGCAAACCGCAACTCCACCACCAACCACCACAGCATCCCATGAGCTCAGAACCCAGCCAAAACGACTATCGGCGCGTCGCGCTCTCCAACAACGCCGACCTCCTACACCTGATCACGCAACTCGAATCCACCGCCGAACGCCTCATCTCCGCCAACCTCCCCGCCGACGATGCGCTCCGCCCCATGGTCGATCGACTGGTGAAGCAGTATGTGCTTGACATCTTCACCGCAGCGTCTGACAGCATTTCCATCAACGAGATGCCGGTGCAGCTTCCCATCGAGCGCTACAAGCAGCCCGTGGAGGAGTTCGAGAAGTTTGACGCGTCGGCACAGACAGAGGTGCGAAGGCTGTTCGGCGAGGTTGAGAAGCGGGTTGTCGAGAACGCGGAGGCAAGACGAAGGGTGCCGGCTATGTGGGCCAATAAAGTTGCGAGTGGCGTCAACGGGATTGAGAAGGTTGAGGACGCCGCGACTGACGAAATGGAGGTCGAGAAAGCAAGTGTCGAGGATGGCTTGAGCGTTGATCCTGAGGTTGTCGACACTATGAGGAGGGCGAAGAGAGACTTGGTGAGGGCTGAAGAAGCGGTCCCGGCTGTGGCGGCCAGGTTGAGGAGGGCCCGCGATGCGGCTGATGTCGTGATGGAGAGACAGGAAATGCAGCTGGGTCGACGGCGATGATGGAATTGTTGGGGGGCGGTGGGTTGGATCAGATCGATAAGGTGTGGTCAGTGCTTGGGGGCGGATGACATGACAAGCAAAGTATGATATTTTGGGGGGTTGCGATCATAGGCGACGGATACGGCCTTTCAGGATCGGGCAAAATGACGAGTATAGACTTATATATACTCCGAGTTGCCCCCCGCCCCGAGTCTCTCTCCTACGCAATTCGCTCACGAACAAGCTTCAAACTTTCCAAGTGCATCTAACTTTCTTTCTTATTTTTATTTCGACGGTCACGATGTTGCCGAAATCGTTGATCCTCCTCACCCTGCCCTTCTTGGTTTCGGCCTATCCGGCTATCCCATGGCATAAACCCTTCGCGGCTCCCTCTCCGGCTCCTCAGAAAATCGCTCCTCCGCAGCAGCAACCATCTCAACCACCTCAACGCCCTCAGCCGGGTTTCCCGGCTTCGAAGAAAGAAACATCCAACAAATCCGATGTCTTCCGCATCAGTGAGGGCAATAGTGTTGCACTCTTCAACGGCATCCCCGTTGACCTTGCTACCGGCCACCCCATCAAGGTCACCAACACCAACCAGAACCCGGGCTCCGGGAACTCCAAGATGAAGTCATCCTCCAACACCAAGGCCGCCACCTCCCCAAACAAGAACCTCGAGCGCCGTGATCTCCGCGAGAAACTCGGCCTGGGCTTCCTCGCCGCCCCCAACGTCGCTGATGCCACCCTCAACGCCCAGCAAACCTTCGCTGACTCTTCAGTCGGACGCATGCAGATGCCACAGAATCCTGCTGGACCTCCTCCTCATGGAAACATTGGCCAGTATCCTCACGGGCATCCCCCTCCTCCGCCGCCTCCTACCCCGCAACCAAACATCCCTACCAATGCCCCCCAGCAGGCACAACAACTCCCTAACCAGCAGCCGCGCCAGGCTCAGCCTTCCCCAAATCAAAAGAAGGTCGATAGCCTCCCCCAGCCCGCGCCTCGTCAAGTCGCAAAGTTCCCCATGCCTGAGCAGCCCCCTCCAGCCCCTGAGGGACAGAAGCAGGAAAAACCGAAGCTTGATCTGTCCAAGGCTATTGCGGATAACAAGGAGAAGCAGGGGAACAAGTGGATGGTGTACAATGGCAAGCCGATGAAGCTCGCGGGCAATGAGAAGCCGACGAAGAAGGCGTTGAGCTTGGTGGCGGATGAGTTGAATTCCCGGGACGACGATTTCGAGTATGAGGAGTATAACGGCAAGTTGGTGAGGCGCCAGATTGTGGAACTAGATTCCTTGGACTCTCAGGTGGATATGAAGAGGAGGGACCGTAATTCGCGGGCTCCGAGGCTGAAGGGGCAGGCTGTGGATGACCCATTGAGCCTTATTGGGGACCATGCTGCTGGTCATGGCCCGCTCGATGCCGACCATGAGGATTATTACACCAGATTGGCGAAGCGCCACATTGATGACCGCTCTTCTCGCGCTCCCAGGCTGAAAGGCCAGGCTGTTACAGAGCCATTGAGCCTTGTTGGTGACCACGCTGCCGGTCATGGCCCGCTTGACGGAAAGTCGGAGCACAAGGCTCCCATCAACCTGGGTCTCGCTGAAGTTGCAGGTCAGAAACATCCCACCGAATCTCTCAACCTCATCCAAGACACCATCTTTGGCGTTGGACCCATGGACAAGCCTTCCACCGCTCCTCATCCTCCTCCCCAGTCTTCCTACCGCGATCTCGACAGGAAGGAAAACATCCGCCCCAACCCCCACCAACGCAAATACCCCGCCCGCCAACCCCTCAGCCTCGTCCGCGACGCCGCCGCCGGCAAAGGCCCTCTCGACCAAACCGGCACCCCCGGTCTCAACGCCAAAAAGAAGGGTAACCAAAGGAAAGACGAGCACTCCTCGAGCCCGCGGCTCCCAGGCTACCCTCCCCAGCGCCGCCCAGGAAGCAAACGCTCCCTTGAAGATCACCGTCGTCTCAACCTTGTCGCTGACCACGCCATGGGCGAAGGCCCATTTGAGCATTCCGACGCGCCAGTGATCCACGGTGACCGCATCGGACTCTCAACCATGCACCCAGACGCGCAGCCCCTCAACCTCGTCGCCGACTTCGCAGCCGGCCAAGGCCCCTTCGAGAAATCCCGGAAATCCCCAAAACACCGTCGCCCGATGTCGGCATTCACGGAAGCGATGCCACTCGAACTCGTCATGGACCATGCGGCCGGAAACGGCCCGCTCGAGAAACGTGATATCACGGAGAAATTGGGGCTCGGCATGTTTGATTTCAGGAAGTCCGTGAAGGCGGTTGGGAATGCTGCGCAGCACGCCGCCGCGAGCAATGAGGACGAGTATGATATCGTCAATCCCGATGATGACGTCGAGAACGGCAATGATGGCGAGGAGGAGGACGGCGAGGATATGCTGAACCCGATTTCGAGCTCGATCGGTGTTGATGCTGGACGCGTGATGATTGCAGATAGTGACGACGGCACTGCGGATGTCGCCCAGCTCCCCAATGCGAAGAGCTTCGCCATCTATAACGGCGTGCCGGTCGAGATCGATGGGAAGCAGGTGAAGAACCGGAAGATGAAGAAGCCGCGGCCTGCTTTCCCTCGTGCCAGCAATAACTACCAAAAGAACAAGAACACGAATTTCAGCAAGAGATCGGCCATTCCTGGGGCTGACCCGGGAAAGAAGGTTTCCAACGTGAACCCGTTCCAGAAAAACCCCGTGTCCAGCACCAGAGGCGCGAAGCCGAGAACAAAGGAAAGTCAGATGGGAGAGACGAAGATGTTGAATCTGTGTGGACAGGAGAAGATTGTGAGGACCCCGAGGACGAGTGAGGAGGAGACGGTGAGGGTGCTGGGAGGGGAGAATTATAGGATTTGTAATGGGAGGCCGTGTGGGAAGGTCGGAATGGGGCCGTTTAGATGATGGGTTAGGGATGGGATGAGGGGATGCAAATTGAGATTGAGATTAAGATGGAAATGGAAATGGAAATGGAAATGGAAATGGAGGGGAAGTTACACTGGCTGGAAAGTGTTGTGTGCCGCGCATGGAAATGTATCGATCAATCTATGTTATCTCAAAATCCAATGAATTCGGATTTTACTCTCACAACTTGGAAATGAGCCAACACACCACCACAACCTCAACACCTTCCCATCATCCCCCATATCCCCTTCTCCCCATCCACCTCACAATCTCCACTTCCCCTCCTCTACGGCGCCGACCCCAGCTTCAGGTTGAAGCCAATCCGGACTCCCCGGAGTCGCGCTGCTCACACTCCCGGTTGCGCTGCCACCGCTATCACCCCTCTACCGAGCTCGAACCCGCTCGATCACCCGCGTCGGCGGCAATGCGGGGCAGCGAACCCATAGACTACTTGCGTGTGGCGGAGCGGGTGGTCGGGTGAGGTTGGTGCGGAGTTGCGGCGGGAGGGGGGTTGGGTGGGATCGTGGCGGGAGAGGCGGGGGTTTCGGGGGTGGGGAGGGGTTTGTTGGTGTTGGTGTCGTGGCTGTCGTGGCTGTTGTGGTTGTTGTGGTTGTTGTGGTTGTTGGGATTGTTGTGGTTGTTGGGATTGTGCCGGGTTGGGAGGGTTAGGGAATTGCGGTTGAGTGGGTTTAGGGGTAAAGTGGACATGGCGGGGTTCGGGGCGCTGGGAAGCTGGAGCTGGAGGAGGTGGTGGTAGTCGTTGGGTTTGAGGATGGACCGGTTGGGAGGGACGGCGTCTGGCGGGTTGGCGTTGGTTCAAGTTGTAGGGGTGCGGGACCGGCGGAGGGTGGGATTTGGGATATTTGTGGGGGGGTATTTGGAGGAGGGTTACGGGTGCCGCGGAGGCGGGCGTTGGCGAAGGAGATGGTTGGGTTAGGGTTGAGTTGTTATTATTGTTGTTGATTTCGAACTTGATTTTGAGCATGATTTTGAGCTCGAGGTTGGGGTTGATTTTGAGGTTGAGGACGGCCCGGAGGATCCATTTGCAACGCCGGGACCTCCTCAGACCGCCGAGCAACCAAGTCCACATCCGGTACTCTCCTATTATAATCTGCCCCGCAGCTGGTAGGAGGACGTGGCGGATCCACCTAAGGCTGCCCCTTTTCCTGTTCACGGGCATGCTGCACCCTCCTTGCCATGGGCGTGGTCCTGCCTAACACATTCATCGTTTGTGGCTCACCTGTAGTCGCCTGCGAATACTGGTTTGCTTCCCCAACACCTGAGAACGGAGCTACGATACCCTCTCGGATGGGTGGTTGGCGAGATGGGCGGAGATTCGAGGGACGGCTGGATTGGGTATTTTGGGCCTGGGACTGCGGATTCGGGTTGACGACTTGGAGACGCTGGAGATCTTGCGGAGCCTGGCCTGTGGCACGACTGCACTCCCCTACAGCCGCTGGGCAATGGGCAGATTGCGTTCGTCCTTGAGCTACCGGTTGAGATCGCTGTGGTGCAGGGCCAGCCTGGGCTTGAGCTTGACTATCCTGTTGACCATCTTGACCCGCAGCCCCCCCACCAGCCTGGGTGTTTCCCGAAGACCCAGCCTGAGCTTGCGCTGCTCCTCCACCTCCTTCACTCCTGCGTTCGGTGATCCCGGTCCAGGAGTATACAAATCATCGTCTGTCCAATCATCAGAATTATACCCTCTCCCTGGCGCGATTGTCGACGCATCCGAGAGTGAACATTTATTGAACCTAGATGGTGTACTGAGGAGAGATCGAGGAAGGACACGAGTTTCGGAGAACAGGAACGGGTGATGGGAGCTGAGGTGGAGGGGGATAGGTGGGGGTAGAAAACATGAAAGGATGAGAAGGAGGAAGTGGAGGAGGGTTGTGGTGAGGATAGTGAGGTGGATACGGGTTTATGCGCGCATTGGGAGTTAATGAGATGAGATAAAACGGTGATGGGGAGAAGAGGTATCGATCGTCGAGGAGACAAAGAGTGTCCCGGATGCGTTTTTTATATTACAAAGATTTGCATTTGTTGCTTTCTTGTCTTGTATAGAGTGTAACTTGAAACCCAAGCAAATCGGCGCAAACTGTGGATTCCGCCTTCACCAAGCTCGCTCACGAAGACATCAAACGAGCGCGCATCTTGCAGTCAGGCCTTGATCATAGACCCAATCAATATCGAATCCCCACCAAGCAACTAACATGTCACGGCCCTTTCCATTCTCCCACTCGAGTCCAAGTCGTCACCACCACCCCATGCTAAACTGGTCTTAATCGTATCCAGATACGTCTGGGCTTTCTTCTAACTTGTTTTCATTTCCTATTCAGACCAAGAAATACTCATGTCACGGATGTTTCGTTTCGTCTAACCCCTCTCCAACCTCCAACCTCCAAAAAAATACCCTTTTCGGCAAAGTTCGAGTGATTTGTAACGCATGTTCGTAGACCACAAATGACCACGGCGCTGCCTGCGCATAATAAATAATACGTTTACATAGTACGGTATGAAGAAGAGCCGGCTGATTGAGGGATTACGGCTGCTTGTGATGCAACTCGTGATGTTGTGTCAAACACTCGGAGGATAAAATACCAGGCGCATTACAATGGTAGCTCAGTAACATACGTAGTCATCGGTGGGATTGCATTCTAGTGAGGTTTTGATCTTACGCGTCCTCTCAATGATGGTGGAGCTTCCTGTGACTTTACGTAGACGTTCTTTCTCTCGTTATAACTCCCCTTTCATCAACTTCATCATGCATCGCCCTTCCTCACCCAACACGCCGAATCTCAACGACGCTCGCTCACTCAGCCAAAGCTGTCTTCAACCTTCTCCAACCCCATCTACATCCTCCCCTCCTCGTATCCCCAAGAAACCATCTTCCCCCCCGTAGCAACCGCCCTCAATAACCCTCGCATCCCACCCCTAATGCACTACTCGCATCATCCCCCTCAATGCCCCCCCAACCCACCATCATGCCCTCATCCCCCCTCATGCACCCTTTCCTCCCTCTCTCCTTCATCCTCACCGCTCTCACCATACCCTACTCTAACCCCCAAGCCCAAATACAACCCATGCTATCCCCACCGTCCCAAGGCCTCCACGGTGTTATCAACCCAGCACGATGAAACCCCCTCTACCACTCTCCCTCCTCCTGCTCGTCATTATCTTCTTCGTTACGCAACCAACGCCGACGGATGGGTTGGTGATTCCGGCGTCGACACGGCGGATACAGCGGTTTCGAGCGCATCAGAAGCCCGGGTGGAAAGTTAAGCGGTGGGTTCCTGAGGATGGGGAGAGGCGATGGGGGTCGACCACGACGACCACGACGGTGGTGGAGACGGGGTGGGGAGTATTAGAGGTGGTAGGGAGAGTAGTGGGGTGACGGGGTTCGGGGTTGATGATGGTGCTGGTCATGGAAGGAGTCGACGAGAGAGATGGAGGAGCAAAATCGCCATGGTGCGGGCGTTGATGAGATCGAAAACAGGGCGGGAGAAAGCAAAGACTCAGAAAGGTACACATTCCAATGCTACAATACTTTGCAAACAAGAGGTAGACATGTCTGACTTTACGTAGCCTACCCATCTCCTCTGTCACATGGATACTCCTCCCCCTACTCGTACACCCGACTTGGAACCCGCGGGCACGTATTCCGTCCGCCGCCGCCGCCGTAAGAGGATCCCGACCGTTTCAAGCAAAGTAACCCATCATCATCCGGTAAAGACGATGATGATAATGAGACCATACTTTCGAGCTCGACAACAGCTACAGATACGGCGGGAAACAGTCTCGATATCTCGCAGAAAACTGCGTCTAGTGCTAGCAGCACGTTGAACAGCGGATCTGCGAGTGTGGGGGAGGAGGAGGAGGCGGAGGGGAAGAACAGGGTCCGGAAAGATAACTCCGGGTGGGAGATAGAGGAGAGTGCGTTTGGGGGTAATACGAGGAGCGTGTGGTAGCCGGGAGTGGGGGCGCCGGGGTTAACAACAATAAGACTGGGGGCTGGGGGAGAGGGATGAGGAGGGGAGGATAATGATTCCGGGCGTGAATGATGCACCCCGGGGGGGGGAGGGGTTTACAATTTCGATATCTCAACCTTCTCTGTACCATAAAATCCCCGACTTTGACTTACTATAAATAGATTTAACATTAGACTTAGATAGACCTAGGTAGATTTAGATTAAAGTTAGCCCTGTACTTATTTACGTCCCAGGATCTCGGTCTCGGGTTTCAACGCCATAGTTAAATACTAGGTTCAGCGGAGCTTATTTTGTCGACCAACTCCGACGCAGCTTGAGCTTACCCTAGCCTTTATCGACACAACGAACAAAGTTTTCACATCCGCATCCGCTTTCCCCCACGAGATCCCTGGGTATTCACTATATCCGTGTCTGAAACTTCTCCCCCCTCAGTGATCGCAACTCGCAGCTCCCAATCGATCGTAACCATATTCCTCACTCACAATCTCGAATAAACCCTTAACCCCCATCGCAATCTCCATTTACTCCAAACCCTCCATACCACATCGCCACATAATCCATACTCATCCACCATGCTCCCCCACCTTCACGCAATCCTCCCGTTACTTCTCCTTCCCTCAGTCTTCTCCAACCCCAAACCACCACCACCACCACCTCCCTCTGTCCCACACGCTACACCCCCATCTGTTGCGCCTCGCAAACCTCTCCGAACGCGCCCTCCATCTCCGAGATCGCTGAACGCCTGGGAATCGATGTTCGTGGGGTTGTTGGGGTTGCTGGGGTTGATTGTCGTGGTAAGCCGTCAAGTTCCACAACCGAGCAGAAGGAGAGGGAGAAAGGGGAGGGAGGGGAGCTGATGGGGGAATGGATGAAGGATGAAGCTGATGATGGTGAGAATGGCAAAAAAATGGGTGGGATTGTGCAGATGGGGTGAGGCTGTGTTGTTTGGATTATACGCATGGTGGGGAGGTGGTGTTGGGATGTGAGGTTGTTGGGGAAGGGAATTGAGGGTGTGAGGAGTGGGGAGGGAGCTTAAGTTGGCGGACGGGGAAATCGCTGGGTGAATGGGTTGTTTCACGGCGGGATTGGAGCCACGGGTTGGAAGCGATGATACATACAACCGATGCCCGATGAACCAATTTCATTCTATCTACCGGACAAAAACAGAGAAAAGAAAAGCAGAGCACAGCACAGCACAGCACAACGCAGAACAGACGAAACGAAAAGCAAGAGAAGAGAAATAAACTCACTTCTCATCCACAACCGTCCAACAATTTATGTTTCTAGGGGCTCTATATCCCGAGCTAGGTTGTTCCGTGGGAACCCAGATAGGTCGACTGAGCGGTCGATCCATGGAGATTCAGATATGTCGACTGAGCAGTCGATTCATCCGACAATACAAGCCAACCACAGACTAGCAATGTGGTTCGGTTTGTTGGCAATGGCAGATATCACATTTCCTGTGATATCTGTACAACATATCGATACAATATTCATGTATCGATCAAGTAATCTTTCTTCTTGAAAGAATCACATCTGGGGCACCCGAGGGCCATGTCGACTTTTTCGCATGACGTCTCAAGTGGTAATCAGGCAGGCACTCGACCGACCGCTGAGAACGGTAGAGGCCTGCCCGTGGGGCAACGGGGAGATCATGTCGATTCGGCATGATCCATCCTCGTTGATTCCGGGCCGTCGGCTAACGAGACCGTCCTGGGTCGGATCCGGAAGTCGGCGTACTGGCGAGGTTCACTACCGTCTTAAACGCTAGTGATCTCGTCGAGGAACGGGGCCGGTCCAGGTCCAAAGGTCCTGGGCACGGATCTGGAGGGGTCCGGATGACCGGCGGAGAGGCAAGAGGTCTGCAGTGCTCTTGTTCGACCGCTGGGCTGCCGGTGTTGGGCGAAAGGTATCGAGCGGTGATGGAAAGAGGTCCAGTTTACTGAGCTACAGGTTAGCTGTACTCAAGGAAGCTTGTACGACGCTGCTGCTCTGTCCTGTGCTATGTGCGAGACAAAAACATGGAGAAACAAGAAATATGGAAGCAGAGTGTGGAACGATGCCGACGCTGAAGAGTGATCAGGTAGGAGGGGGAGGGATGATGAAGAGAGGAGACGGCAAGCTAGAGAGGAAGACAACCAGGCAGTGGGGACAAGAGAACGAGAATCGAGGGAGATGGTGAAAGGAAGAGAACATAGTGGGCTAGCGAAAAGAGGTGAATGGAGAGGATAGAGGCGGGGATGGAGGAGAAGCGGCGCGGAGAGCTCGAGAGGTGTGGGGGTGAGCTCGAGAGAAGAGGGCGGAAGGGAGTATTTAAAGGCGGGGAAGCAGTCCCAGCCGACGTGTTACAGTGGCACGCATGAATCAGCTCGTCCTCTTCCGTGGAAGACAACGATACCCGTGCGAATGGGCTCCAGTTACCGCAACCATGTATAAAATCAACCATACGGCAAAGTAGCCGGGTCTAGACCTCTCAGGAAGCGAGCTTGGGACGAGGGTTTCTGAGATGGTGTTCAACGGAATGGAACAGACGAACCCAAACGTGCGAGAACAAGTTGATATAGAATATATAGAATGCAAAATGAACAACATGAATTACTTTTAACAGTCCGGAAGCAAGCGAAAAAAATTGCTCTCGAGCGGATTTGAACCGCTGATCTCAGCATTACTAGTGCTGCGCCTTACCAACTTGGCCACGAGAGCTTAAGAACTATGTCAAATTCCTGTTATATAATGTTAAACATAATTTAATACTTGATAGTGGCCCAGAGCTCAGCAGGCGAACACCATGGCACCGACCAGAAAAACGCCCGCCCGAGCGACCACAACCCCCCCCCGCCGCCTCGCGAGCCTGTTCGATCACTCCTTCGGACCTACCGGCCTACCATCCATCGCTGTCGCCCGGAAGAGAGCTGCTGAAGAATCGAGACTCAGGTCCAGCGAAAGCGCTGTGGAAATCGCGTCCTCCGCCCAACAGAACGCGTCGACGACCACCCCGACCAACACCACTCAACCCCCGACCAACAACCCAGTACCGACGGAGCAGAATCAACAGGATGTGAGGAAGAACGAAAGGGCTCGCAAGAGACCCCACTCTGCAGGAGACTTGGTGGAGGACTGCTCCATTGCAGAACTCCAGGAACT
>ML220198.1:0-15599 GCA_004786065.1 Ascodesmis nigricans | reverse complement strand
CTGCGGAAAGGGGACGTTTTTGTATGCTAGTTCTCGCGCCATATCCCAAAGGGACGCATGCGCTTAAATGATTACAATCAATCAATCAATCAATCAATCGGAGAGTGTCTATACCTCAGGAAAAACGGCAACGACCCAACGACCAAACGACCCGCGACCTATAGCCAACCAAAGAGAAGAAGAAGAAGCAGAGGAAAGGAGGTCAAAGATGCCACTGAGTATTCTGAAGGGAGGGGGGCAGAGAGAGCGAGGGGAGAAATGCGGAGAGGAATGCGGAGAGGAACACGTCGAGGAACGCGTCACGGCGAACCTCGAAAAATTCTCGACCCTCGCCAACCCAGCCAACATAGGCGACTTATCCACGAAAGCACGGTCCTCAAATGATCTGAAGAAAATCCTGAGATTCGACCCTAAGGAGCGAGCGTCGGCATCACGGAAGCGACCGCGGTCAAGGACACCACTGGTGGAGGATATTACAACTGCGGAACTCACGAATCTGATGCAAGAAGCTATTAAAACAGCCCTGAAGGAGACAAACAAGGAGATTGATCTACTGCGAAAGGAGGTCGCGGGGGTAAAAAAGCGACTCTCGGTGCATGAGAAGAGCCACAGCCCTCAAATCAGCAGCAGTAATACCAGCGCCCTAGGAAAGGAGCAACGTAGCCTACCTAGTACGCCCGTGGCCTCTCCCCCAGCACACCTCACATGGGCTCAGTGAGTAGGGACAGAACTCCTTCCAGCCTCCAATGATGGATGAGAACGAAAGGTAGTCTCACCTGGCAAGACAAGGAAGAAGGCCAAAGAAGAATCAGATATACTACCCAAGGACCACACCACCAATGCGGAACGAAGAATCATAATCAAAAGGAAGAACGAAAATGGACCCTGCCCAGTGTCGGACCTAGTAGTGGTGATGAATGCCGCTCTCAGCGAAGCCAGAGCTCACCCTCCTATCCGGTTTCAAAAGATGGAAACCAACGAGAAAAGGACAGTCACGGCGTGCATGGGACCCAAAGCCACTGGCCTAATAGCTCTGATATACAAAGAGACTCTTCTAAAGGCAACAAAAGAGGTCGACACTAGTATCGAGCAAATGGTAGCCAACGAAACGTGGCATAAGCTAATGCTTCACGCAATGAGCCTCGAGCGATACTATTACCCCGACAATGAAGAACTACGGGAAAAAGGACTTTCGCAACTGAAGGAGGACATCCTGAATGCATATTCGGAGATAGATCTCCCTCTCAAACCAAGGTGGCTCCTTCACCCGGAAAGGCTATGGGAGAGGGCCAACACAGCCTCCCACTCAACGGTGATAATCACACTGAGGTCTGGGAAAGACACGGAAAAAGTCCAGAGAGAAGGACTATGGATCTACGGAAAGCAACACACAATCAAAAGATATATACAAACGGGCCCTGATGCCTTCTGCGAGATCTGCTGCAGCTGGGACCATGGATCGCACCGCTGCGAACGTGCCAATAAACCTGCCTGTCTACTCTGTGGGAAAGGCCATCTTACCAAAAAACACAAGTGTCTGGAAGGGGACTGCAAGGTAGGAGTAGGGTGAGGATGCCGCCACCTAGTGAAGAGGTGCTGCAAATGTGGAGAAGCACACACTGCCAGGTCAGACGAATGCCAGAAGAAGCGGGTAGCGCTGAGAACTGCGAGAGAGTGCGCATCACAACACCAGCGGAAGGCCACCCAAGATGGGCCCTCGGCAGATGGGGAGGGGGATCGAGAAAGAAATCTTGCGAACTCTCAGCCAACACGACTAAAGCTCACTCCTGAACCAAACGATATTGAAATGGAAACAACGAAGAGAAACTATGAAAGTGGTATAACATAACTGCCAGAAAAATTAGGGAAGTGACCCAAGGAGCCCTGCAAGTGGTGGTAGAATTAAAGGCGGATATCGTGCTCCTACAGGAGCACGGATACCCAAGAGGAGCACAAGGCATAACCACGGTCAGCCATGCGTCATTCACAATATACGAACCCTCAACGGGGAACCGAAGGAATAGAGTGTTGTCAGCTATACATAAAGGAAGCAACTTAATAACGGAATACCGGATAGATATGGCCGACACCTCAGACATCATGATTTTAGACATCCACGAGAAGCAGGCCAATGGCAGAAGAGGACAATATACACGGATAGTTAATGTATATGACAACTGGCTGAGCGATGGAAGGCGACCACAGCTACAACAGAGACCGACAGTAGGAACGCGACTAGGAGGAGGTAGGGCAAACGAAGAAGGAGAGGAGGAGGAGGAGGGGGGGGTGGAGGGGGAAGAACCAGAGAAGGGGAGGGGAGGAATAGGCGGAGCAGCAAATAGAGGTGCATAGAGGAAGTAAACTGGGACACGATCATCACAAGGTGCAGAGTGATAGCAGGAGACTTCAACGCACACAGTCTAATATGGAATCAACACTGCAAGGCTAGAAAGAACACCCATCGACTGGAGAGGCTGATCAAGGAATACAGTCTCATTATTGCCAACGACGAAGAAGTGGTCACGTATATTTGACCTGTTGTGCGCTGCATCTTCTTCATTGACCTGACCCTCCACACAGTGGAGGTACCCATAACTGCTTGGGCAGTGGACCATGAACGCCCGACCAGCTCAGATTACGAGCTTATAACCTGGGAATTAGAAAACAGGCCTAGCGCAGGGTGCTCAATCGAAACCCCTTGCGGCTGGTCGATATCAGAACTACTCGAAGACGATATAAAAAAAGCAGCAGCTGCAGACATGTGGAAGCAACCCTCCAAGCGGCAACCTAACCTTAACGAACGAACAGTGCCGACAAGGCTGGAGGATATAGAGGAGGAAGCGAGATGGGTCGAATGAACTAGGACAACAGTGCTCGATGCGTATGCTCGCAAGCTGCGCATCACATCCAGATCCAAATGCTGGTGGAATCAAGACATCGTCGTAGCTCGCAGTGCACTATCCCGGGCGAAAAGAGACCTCCGTCAGGCTAGAAAAGAGGCCTATCAAGAGGAAGACACCAATGCGGCAATATTAAAAGTGAAGGAAGCTCAGCGCCTTCTTCACCGCCAGATCAGGCAGGCGAAACGAGACACATGGCACAAGTTTCTACAAGGTGCTACTGACAAAGAAGTATGGATAGCGACAAGATACACGAAAGAGACTGCACCCTCAACCATATCGGTCCTCCGGGATGTCCAAGGGAATAATGCCACTACTCTTGAAGAGAAAGACAAGATGCTGCGGAAAGCGGCTTTTCCACCACCTCCCACTGACGAAGGGCAACCCTCTCTGCCAGGAGGAGGGATGATATACAAGAAAATCAACGAGGCGATGGTGCAACAAGCTCTGTTTACCCAGGGGGCTGGCAAAGCTCCCAAACCCGACAAAATCTCATTCCGATCCCTGCGCCTGATCTGGGAATGGGATCCAGAGAGGATAACTACCCTCATTCGAGCGTGCTTTAGGCTCGGTTATCACGCGAAAACCTGGAAATACGCACGGGGAGTGGTCCTGCGCAAGCTCGGAAAACCTGACTATACGGTTGCAAAGGCATATCGCGTAATATCTCTGTTGAACTGTCTCGGAAAGGTCGTGGAGAAGATAGCAGCCCAACTCATATCCGACTACTGCGAAACCTCGAGGATGGAAACGCTACACAACTGTCAGATGGGCAGCCGAAAAATAAGATCAGCTATAGACGTAGTGGCAATTGCTATACACAGGGTCCAGCAAGCCTGGAACCACAAGCAAACTGCCGCAATGCTCCTGATGGATGTCAAAGGAGCATTCAACCATGTCTCCAGAAGTAGACTATTAACCAGAATGAGCAAACTGGGGATTGACGCAGAATTAGTGAGGTGGACAGCCAGCTTCCTGGAAGATCGCCGGGTCCGAATGGTCATTGATGGACACGAAATGGAAGAACACTCGGTACAGACTGGTGTCCCGCAAGGCTCCCCAGTATCGCTTATCTTGTTCACGATCTATCTAAATGGTGTGTTCACAGAGGTGGAAAGAGCATGCGGAGTCATGGAAATATCCTATTCTGACGACATAGCATGGCTAGCCATCGACAATAACGCTGGAAACGCTACAGCACGGTTAGAAAAGGCAGCACGGCTCTCCGGAATCTGGGCTACTCAAAACGCGGTAGAGTTCGATATAGCCAAAATGGAAGCGATACTGTTCTGCCGACGCAATGACAACAAATTTCGGACGGCGATGGGAAGACACAGCATCCAAATGGGCCAAACGGAGGTTCAGTACAACAGGTCCGCCACAAGGTGGCTTGGGGTATGGATAGACAGCCACTTGAGATTCCGAGAATATCACAACGTTTGTATGCGGAAAGCGAAAGCAGTAGAAGCCCGAATACATCAATTGGCTGTCACAAAAGGGCTCTCCCCAGCTCACGTGAAGAAAATACAGACAGCGGTCGTCCAACCCGTGATGTTATATGGCTCTGAGCTATGGTGGGGAGTGACCACCAAGGACACATGAGCAAGCGAGATCCAAAAGCTCATCAACAGGCAAGCAAGAGCAATAACGGGAGCTCTACGGACGACGCCAATTGGCCCGCTGGTGAATATAGCTGGTGTGTGTGAGGCCCCTAGCCTACTCACGCACAAACAACGAACATATGCAATACGAGCTTTAAAGCTACCACCTGCCCACCCGCTGAGGCACCTCCTACCTCCGGAAGTCTATGGGATGCGAAAAGGAACCCGAACGCTTGGAGACATCCTCCGTGGGAGGGTCGAAGAAGCAGCCTCGATAGACAGGGGGTCAGAAGTAACCCTTAGTCAATTTACGCGTCCGGAGATTCCGAAAGATCGGATCCACATCTGGGACACAGAGCAAGCAATGCTCACGGCCAACCAGCATGATTTTCCATCTGAGGAGATAATGGTTATCTGGACAGATGGGTCCCGCAATCCTGAGGGACGGATCGAAATGGCTACAGTACGATGTGGTCATGATGGATGCTGGATCAAGAACCAATTGTTCCTAGGGACAACAAAAGAGGTCTTTGACGCAGAACTACTAACTATTTCAAAGTCACTTGTCATGGACGTCGGCGATGCTGTGTACGACAGCGTGAAGCTTTATCGACAGACCATAGGAATACGGTGAAACGACGAGTGAATGGCTCTCAGGGTTATGGCGAGTCAGTTCACAACAGACTGGTCACAAGAGAATCTGAGAAAGATTCACTGGTCAACTCTGTATATTCGAATAGGTGTCGATAGCTTGCTTCTCGGCTACGTCTTGTAGTGAAGGCTTCGGCGTATCTAGATGCTATCGAGTGCGGAAAACGGTGGATGACAGGCTGAAGAGGAAAGCGAGAGGAGAGGCTAATCCTGCTTCTTATATAAATGATAACTTGCCATATGATGTCATGGCCGAAAAACAAGGAAAAGAGAAGATGATGTCAGTAACAACGTCATCTGAAAGGCAAAACAAGGTACAGAACCAAATGATGTCACGTGTGACATCATACAAGATTGAAACAGGGAAATACATGATTCTGGCGTCATGGAATGCGATAAACAGGAAATATAAGACTTGGCGAATGTCATCGTGAGGTTCGAGGTGCTGAGATCCTCACACTTCCCCCGTAAGAAAACTTGAAACAGTAGGGAAAGTAGGGAAGTATCAGCGGTCTGAGTTTTCGTGATTGCGCCAGCTTCGTCTGTAGCGCTTCTGATTTGAGAGAGAGCTGTGTCGGCGCTTGTTGCGGCGAGTTTGATTGAGGTAGTTAGCCAGTATGTCTTTGGCATTCTTAAGGGCAGAAACCGGTTCCCTCCTGTTTTATTGGATCCTGCCTGGGTGCTCTGGTCCAATCTGCCATTCTTCCTGCTGACGACCTGCCATTGTCTGGAGCTTGGTGTTGCAGCTCTAGCTTGGCCTGGGGAAGCGGCCACCTGGGCCCATGAAAGGTGGTTTATGGCTTCCTCCTGCGTAAGCTCTCCAGCTACGTTGTTGGGCTGGCTCCGCTCTGGGGTATTGGGGGTCGTCGTTTGCGAACTGGTGCGGGTTTGTACGCCTACCTGGCAGTTCAGCTCCTGAACGCATCCTGAAGGTTTCTCGATTGTCGCTTTCAGGGTTTGAATTTCCATTTTCAGGGGGTTGATGGCTTCCTGAATAGCCTTCTTCACGAGTTCCTGGAGTTCTGCAATGGAGCAGTCCTCCACCAAATCTCCTGCAGAGCGGGGTCTCTTGCGAGTCCTTTCATTCTTCCTCTCATCCTACTGATTCTGATCCGTCGGTAATGGGTTATTGGTCGGGGGTTGAGTGGTGTCGGTAGGGGTGGTTGTCGACGCGTTCTGTTGGGCGGGGGACGCGATTTCCACAGCGTTTGGGCTGGACTGGAGTCTCGATCCTTCAGCGGCTTTCTTCCGGGCGATGGCGATGGATGGTAGGCCGGTAGGTCCGAAGGAGTGATCGAACAGGCTGGGGGGGGGGGGGGGGGGGGGGGGGTTGTGGTCGCTCGGGCGGGCTTTTTTCTGGTTGGTGCCATGGTTGCTTGTGCTATATCCCAAAGGGACGCATGCGCTACAATGATTACAATTAGTCTATCAATTAAAGCCCAGCAACCAAAGCCTCGCTAGCTCAATCGGTAGAGCGTGAGACTCTTAATCTCAAGGTTGCGGGTTCGACCCCCGCGTGGGGCTATCTCTTTTGTCCTCTGTTCTCATCTCTTCTTCCGGATTGTTGTTGTGGGGTGGGTTGGTGGGGAAATGTTTTCACAGAGTTTTTCTTGTAGGCCGGGATGAGACGAGTGATAAATTGCGAGTATCCCAACATGACCGGGATGAGGTGACGATAGCGAAGCTTGTAGCAAGGATTGGGGCTCGTGTTCTCTTGCTCGACAATCAAAATAGTCGCCTAGTGTAGAGTATTCATGTCGTGCCCAAAACAATCCCGCCACTGTGCCTCCCATTCAGGCATGCCGGACCCGCAATTCCGTCCCGCACTGCATCCCCGCCGCAAATCTCCACCAAACCGACCCAACCAGCAACAAAGAGCAAAAGTGAATGCGCCAAACCCGGATTGAACGGGTGACCTTCAGATTAATGACCGAATCACTTCAGTCTGACGCTCTCCCAACTGAGCTATTGGCGCTTGTTGATGGTGGATTTTATGGGTTAGGAGTAAGGAGGAGATGGGTGTAGTGGAGTGGGGAAAGAATGTGAGGAGGATACTCTGGAACACGCTGAGGAAAGAAGGGTTCATGAAGACGTACGCGCTGTCGACAATCTTTGCGGAACCCAGGGCCACTCAGGCAATCCTAAAATTCATCGAAGAAACGCAGGTGGGGAGATCCAAAACGGAAGAAGAGGACCTGGCGAGAGCGGACAAGGAGCAAGAAGAGTGGGGATGGGAGATAGCGGGTGGAGAAGAAGGTGGGGAGGGTTAGACCCAACATGTAACGCAGAAGAAGGAAAGATTCGGTAGAAACAGGAGAGCCGAAGCACGCATCAAGCGTGCAGCTCAAATGGCGGCCACTACAAAGGTAGCAAGGCCGGCGAGAAAAGGGTTGAAAGCGGATGAAACAGAGTTTTTTTTTTTTGAGTAGATGCTGTATAACACTGCGGAAAGGGGACGTTTTTGTATGCTAGTTCTCGCGCCATATCCCAAAGGGACGCATGCGCTTAAATGATTACAATCAATCAATCAATCAATGTGAGGAGGATTGGTTATCGGTGGTTGGGGCTTGAGGAGGAGTGTTGAGTGGGGTTGTGGGTTGTGGGCGGGCTGGTGTTGAGAGGATGGGGAGTCGTAGTGTGGTCATCTGTGGTGGTTTTGGTTTCGTTCACGCACCAGGCGAGGATCGATGTAATCCATCTCGGAAGAACGTATGTCGTCTTCCTCAACAGACTGGACTATATGTTGACACCTTGCCATAAAATCATTCCTTGGTTGTGGTCACCAAATTCCTCAAGTTGAGCAGGAGCACTCGAAGCGCAGATGCTGTAGATTTCGTCAGGGAACTGAAGTTTATATCGCGATGTGGTTTCGAGACCTTGAAAGTCATCTTCCAGCGTACTCTGTGACTGGAGGAGAACCTCATTTTCCTCTTCCCTACAAGTGCCGGCCAATCCTCAACCTCTATATCTCGATTTAATACCCCTTCTCTGAGCTCCACGTTAAACACCCCATCTCCCCTGAACACCGACCTCAACGAACCCGACCCCACCACTCACAACTCCCTCGCTAACTCAAATCACCTGACCTCCCACCTCCACCCGACTCAGCGCCACACATCAACATATTACCGCAACTGGCAGTTTTTCAACGCTTCCCAAGCTTCCAAGCCGGTAAGTACCGTGCTCCAAGACTTTAGTCATGTAGTTATCTCATATCACTTCATCCCATGATTGCGTTCCTCGGGTTATTGAGTTCCAGCGCTTCCAGTGCATAATTGATGGATGGTGGTGATGTGGACTCGCCTCAACGGAGAATACCAATCACGACTACAGACCTCACCACGAGGTTGACCCCCGCCCCATCAAAATATCTCGTGCGACTCAACTCACCCATCCTCTCCACTTCTCCATCCCTCACCACAAGCGGATCCCACATCCTCACTTTCCTCGTGCCCCCCAAACCACCGTTAACTGGTTGCGGTGATCACCCCTCCGCAACACACCGTCGGCGAGGACCGACGGCGCCAACGGTTTTCACGCTCCAAGTCGCCTGCATACATATGTACAGTACATACAGTGTTGTGGTGGGTGATAAACGAGATTTAACAAAGAGGGGATGGTGGGTGGCCGGATGTTAAACGTGGGAGGTTCCGTTGGACCGTCCAGTGACTCGGCGGTGGTCCGTAGTGGAGGGTTAGTGACCGCGCTCAGGCTGGGGCGTGGGGTGTTATTGTTATGTTTATGGTGATTTCGTGTGGTTGAGGTTGAGGTTGAGAGACATCTTGTTCTTCGTAGGCGGAAGGAACAAGAAATAATACCTAAGGGATAGGATTTGGGGGGAGTTTCGTCTCAACGTGCGTATACTATAGGGTTAGGAAAATATACCCCACTCGTCCTAGCCTCCCCGCTACCGTGCAACTACACCCAGGTGAGTAATTATTCGCCGAGAGCTTGTTACCTTATACCTCACCGGGCGCCATCAATCGCCTACCTCATATCGCCGTTCGTTTGCCTCGTCTATCGATAGCTACCGGTATCTATATTCGGCAGATCGATAAAGAGTCGAATTGCTGTAATTCCGCTTTCGGCGTTCGACATTTCAACCTCCTCAGTTCAGGATAGGTTCATCACATCGCGGAGTTGGGGGATGGATCGGGGGGTTCCGTTACGCAGGGGCGGAGAGGGATATTCAGGGTGCAGTCTTCGTTTTGGGGGGTTTTGTTTAGTTCTGGAAGCGAGGGTCAGGGTCACCTAACGGGACAGAGGTCGAGAAGTGAGACATCGATTCATCCAGAGATATGATGATTGTGGAGTGTTCGCGGGATGGAGGAAGGTTCGAGGGGGTGGGAGCTGGAAGTGATGGATGAAATTGGCGGAGGTACATGTAGGAGCGGAGTTTCGAGACGGAGAGCCAAGACCGATTATCATCCGTCATCCAACACCATGACCTTCCCAAGGGGACTTCAATTAACCGCTTTCTATCAACGAAGCAGAAGGTGGTGATGATTTTGAGGTCCTGCACATTTCTTCACGACGGCGAGTCCGTGTTTGTCTCTCTCGCACAGGGGATCATATCGATCCCCAGTTTAGTCCTTCGACTTTGAGAAATCCACATGTGCGGTTTTGCGTATAAATAAATCTCCCTTCCCAGGAGTGTAGGAACTCGCTTCGTCTTCCAACCCCGATTCTTCACCCACCACAACCATGCGCTTCGATCTCGTGCTCCTCATCGCCACCGCTCTCCCCGCGGTCCAAGCTGCCCTCAACGGCTACTGTGTCAACGGCCGCACTCCGGGTACCTGCATCACCACCTCTGACTGCACTGTCTGTCCCCCAATTCTCCCCTTCACCGTCCTCCACTAACCTCCCCACCAGGCCGCCGGCGGTACCTACCAATCTGGCAACTGCCCGAACGATGCCGCGGACGTCAAGTGCTGCCAAAAGCCCGTTTGCGGCACCTCGAGCTCCTCCAGCTGCCGCTGGACCAACGGCGGCACCTCCTCCTGCTCTGGCTCGACCCTCGCTGGTTACTGCCCGGGCCCGTCGGCTTTCAAGTGCTGTGTCGCGCCTGGCACTTGGGCGAAGCCGACAATCCCATCTTATAACTGCCAATCGCATGTCATTGCTGCTGGGAACCGTGCGTTGACTGCGTTCTCCGGCCATGTTCAGAGTGTTGGGTGCTATGGTACGCGGTCCGGAACTTCGGATCATCCTGCTGGGTTGGCGTTGGATTTTATGGTCGGCGTAAGTGCTCCTGGTTGTCGTGGGTGAAGGGTGAGGGCTGACAAGAGGATAGACTTATAACCCCCGCGGATGGGCTATCGCTGAATGGCATATGAACAACGCCGCTGTCAATAAGGTCAAGTATGTCATGTGGGGTCAGAGGATCTGGTCGCCGTCCGATGGCGTCAAGGCGTGGGAGAACTGGAGGAACCAAAGCCCGTACGATCGTGGTGATGTTACTTCGAATCATTGGTGAGTTTGTGGATATCCGATTGGGAGGTGAGGGGGGACTAACGAGGTCTTAGGGATCATATCCATGTCTCTTATAACGCTTAAATGGGAGACAGGGGTGGTGAGGATGGTGGAGGGCTGGTCGGCGGATTGAAAAATGGCGGTGAGGCTGCCGTCTCGTGGTATGACTGCGCTGAATTGTATGGACTTGGGGTATAAACACGAGACAGTATTTACGATACATCGAGTTATGAAAATGAAATGAAGCGATGAGATTATCAAGTCAAGATCGGTCCGAATCGCTAATCGTCGGGGGTGTATCATCACAACGCACTCGCTTGGTCTCCAGTGATTCTTGTCGTCCACGAGGTTTCGCCGCGATACACTCCGGTGATGATAAAGTTCGGCATGGTGTGTATATAGCGGCGCATTCACGAACTACTTCGGTCGTGTCTGACTTTCGACCTCAGGTCCGAAATGCTATTACCTCCTGTCAGCGTTGCGATGCTCTACCGCCCGAGGGGACTCGCCTTACGCCGGCTCTAGAACACCGCCTCAGACTCCCTACATTCGCATCTCTCCGTATCCGACACACCCATACCTTCATCCGCCTCAACACAACCACGCCAACCATAGCAACCCCCAAATTCCAGTCCCACCAATATGCTCCTCCACCATTCCCGCATCCACGGCAACCACGAACATTCCAGCTCTTTGCCCGGGGAACACGCATCTTGCTTCCTCCCTCCACGCTTCATCTACGCCTCTCCATCCTCTGCATCCTCTCCTACACCATCACCCACCACAACCGCAACCACAACCATCACCACTTCCTGCAACGCCCAACCACACCCCAACCTCCAAAATGTTCCTCGCCTTCTTCCTCCACCACCCAGGTTTCACCCTCCTCCTCATTGTCCTCTACCTCTACTACCGCAAACACGGCACTCTCCCGTCACCCTTCGACCGCCTCCTGATTCCCCTGAATCTTCTCGAGATTTCCGTCCCCTCTACCATGACTATCTCCACCTTCACGTCCTCTTCCTCCCCGCCCACGATGACTCCCATGACTCGGCCACCGCCAACACCCACCATCGAAACCTTTGAAGCTCCCAGCCCGCGAACTCCGACTCCGGGTTCTGTGAAGAAACATGTGCGCGGCCGTCATGGCATTGTGTATGAGCAGGATCAGGGGAGGGGGTATGTCGTTGTTAATCGACGGGCTCGGAATACGCCGGGGAGGAGAGGGGTGAGTGAGGAGATTGATTGATTGATTTATTGTAATCATTTAAGCGCATGCGTCCCTTTGGGATATGGCGCGAGGTAACATACAGACCCCCCCTTTCCACAGCGTGACGCTGCTTCTATTCTACAAGACTCTGCTTCATCTGTTTTCAACCATTTTCTCGCTGACCTTGCTGCCTTTGCAGTGGCCACCTTTTGAGCTGTACACTGCTGTGCACATTGGGCTCTCCTACATCCGCCGGTTTCTTCTTCCCTTGCTTTTCTATACGCTCATATCCTCCTCTGCCCCCCCATTCTCTCTCTCCCAGCCCCATTCCTCATGCACTCGCTCTTCTTCAACTCGGTCCTCTTCCTCTGTTTTTGGCCTACCCACAAGCGTGTCTTGTGAGTGAGGAGAGTGGAGGTTAAAAATGGTTGATGAGCGATTGTTGGGTCGAAGGTACACTATACAAAGGCCTCGCTAGCTCAATCGGTAGAGCGTGAGACTCTTAATCTCAAGGTTGCGGGTTCGACCCCCGCGTGGGGCTTTGCCTTTTTGCAGATAGACATTAGTAGTGTAATGAAGTTGACCTTTTTTGTTCGCAGATCCAAATGTCAGAGGAACTTGTGTGCGATCTTGTTGTGTTGGTTGTGTTGTCTTGTCTAATGTGTCCGTTGCTCCCCTAATACGACCCACTTTCGCAATCGACGATCCATATCCACTTGTCTCACTCGAACAGTCTCGTTGTATTCAAACTCCCGGCCACAGATCGGTCGAACACATTCCACACCCATCACTAACTCGATGAAGTTGATCTCTAACCACCCGTTAGCCAATAGCCAACGGTTCCGGAGCAACGTTTGTATGGTACGGCCTTCCGTCGCGGCAGAGAAGTCGTTGATGAATTTCGCGTTTAGGATGAGCCAGGGTGTTTCAAGTCTGATTGAGGACCGGTGGGCTAACTTATTGCGGTGCGAATGAAGGAGGATATTGAACGGTTCCGATTCAGCGCCGTTTATTCCGCCAGTGGGCCATAATCGTTGTGCTGGATGATTTGCACGTCATGGAGCAAAGACCCGAAAGAGCAGTCAATAGAGATGGCTATAGTGCGCGTGCCTACGGTCTTAGGATTTCTGAATAAGTGCTGGCGGATGTTGAGTTTAAATCCGAGTGATAAAATGTGAGTATGACATAAGAGACTCTTGAAGTAGCGCTCTGGAGATGTTGGTTCCCTTATGGTAGAGTACCGTTGGCTTTACCATGGCGGTTTCTATTGTTCTGGGGAAAGTATTTCGGAAGGAGGCCATTCTGGGCATGGTGGGTTGGAATAGTCATGTCGTCGGAAGATTCTTGACGGATGGTAACGATGTCGGGCCTTATGGATACGACGGCTGTGATGAGGCGATGAGGCCAGGGGCATAATCTAATAGTTGGATCAGTCACCAACTGTCATTACAATATTCGGGGCGGGAGAGATTCCCAGAGTTTGACTTACTACACCATCGCAATCACGACCAGATCACTTCCTTCATCATCTGCCGACACAAACTGCCGCGGATATCCCATAATACTCGCGACCTCATTGGCGCACTAGAGTATAACACCGTTCTCTCAATATTCGCCTCTTTCCAGATCAACATGCTTCCAATCCGGTAGCGATAAATATCTTACACCCAGAACCATCAGGAAGCCAAGTTGAACAGAACTCGAATCCCTCCTCTCATTGAAGATCCACGGCCAAAGGAGTATAACCACCAAAATCAACGGGAAGATGCCGCTTTTCCCATGATGTCCCTCCATCCTGCTCTGAACAGGGGCCAAGGAAATCGCACAGCCACACTGACCCGCCTACTCCAGTGTACACATCTCTTCAGCTCACGTAACTACTAAAACCGTCAACCACACCTCATAACTCGCGAGTTTGGTGTCTCTCAGTGTCGTGCAGTGGAATTGTTCTCAACGACTACTTGTGCCCTTCTTTTCACCTCATCAGCATTCGCATCACACCGTTTTCCGCAGACTGAAACACACCTCCATCCCATCTCCCGAGTCCCCCTCTCTCCTGGCTCTAACGCCGAAAACACATACCAGATTCACCATCAACTCCTTAAGGCGCAAAAATCGGTATGCAACCTGACTGGCTGCTGTGGATATTGGAGCGGGAATTGGGTTTGACGCCATGACGACGAGAGGATAATACTCTGGAGACTCGGTGGAGACGTAACAGCGGGAATCGCAGGTAGGAGGAGATAAGGGTGGAGATGATGTCGGTGGAGGAGCGGTACTGAAAAGGATGAGAGTGGCAGCGATAGTGAAGGCCGGGAGAGGAGACCACAAGTCGGCACTCGCACTCTGCAGAGCGCGGTAAAGAATCGACAGTATGCTCTCTCTTCCACCACCGTGACGTTGGTGCTTGAGTTCGCATTACCAACCTTCCCCAACGCGATTGATTCATTTATTCCACCTCGTAGATACAACGAGTGAAAACGAGGAAAAGGGATAAGTAGAAAAAATCGGAAAAATAATTATGCACCAAACCCGGATTGAACGGGTGACCTTCAGATTAATGACAGAATCACTTCAGTCTGACGCTCTCCCAACTGAGCTATTGGTGCTAGCTTGATGAGGCTCTCCTCTGTGAAACACCTTGACTGTGGAGAGCTGCCGCTGAGGGTTTACCGTGGGGAGTTTTCGGTACGTGTATGTGGATATGTAGGTGGTCGTTTCGGTGTTTGCTTGTTTTTCTTCTCTTCAGTTTGCGTCCATGCTGACTTCGGTAAGAGGTATGTTTCCTCCGCACCTTCTTTTCTCTCTCAGCTCGGGCCAGGCTATCAGGTATGGTTTCTACACCCACTCTCCACAGGGACTCAAGTATGGTTTTCCAGGTTGAGGATTCTGTTCCCGTAGGTTCCGTTGGTGTGTTTTCCTTCTTTGCCACCATGTTTCCAGGTCTTTCTTGCTCCCTGTATTGGAAGATTCTCCTTGCTCAGTGTTTGTTCTTCGATTCCCCTTGATGTTTCCTGTACCGTGTTTCCTTATACCTGGTCGGGCTGCACTCAATCCTGGGTTCCGGGCAAGGGCCCCAAAATGACAAGGGTAAAAACCGACGGCGCATTCAGTACCGCCCGGGTGTCAGTAGGTAGGGCAGCGCTGCCGTAGTACAGTTCTACGGTAACAACGTCCATACGTGCTCAATCTGAGCAAGTTGTCGCAGATGCGGGATTCAGCACTGGCCCATGGCCCCGAAGCTCGGCGTGGTAGTAGGTCCCAGGATACTGATTTCGATGCTGCTGCCGTACTCTGTGATGCGGCAGCTTCTGCGCTGCCGAGTATGACAGTTAATTCATGTTCGTAACTGACACACTTCTTAACGACGTTGACAATGGAATCCCAGTTCAGCAATGACGGGTCGTTCATATCTAGCTGAGTCTTCTTGACTGCCTCAATCTGTTGTTCTATGTTAAGCCCACTAATGAACAGTGTAACGGGCAAGGGCTGAGGGTTCAGGGAGAAGGCCAGGGACACAGCGGTCGGGCAGGCGGGAGGACGAGAGGGTGATGAAGTACTGGTATTCAGGAGGCCGGCAGCTTCTACAAGCTTCGGCGGACAAGGGACAAGGCGAGGTGAGGACAACAGGTTCAGAAGGGCAGCGCCCACAAGACAAGATCGTATTCCGGCAGTATAACAAGAGGTCAGGATAAGGAAAGAAGAAGAAAGAGAACTCAACAAAGGAGAATACAGGACCAATATATAGACATCCTCCGCAGT
>ML220196.1:0-23860 GCA_004786065.1 Ascodesmis nigricans | reverse complement strand
GCGTTACTAAAATTCATCGAAGAAACGCTGGTGGGAAGACCAAAATCAGAGGACGAGGATAGAGCCGAAGAAGACCGGGTACATGAGGAATGGGGGTGGGAGGAAGAGTATGGAGTGGAGGAGGATATGAGCACATAGTAAAGCAAGGGAAGAAGAAACCGGTAGATGCAGGAGAGTCTAAGTGCACAGCAGTGTACAGCTCAAAAGGCGGCCACCGCAAAGGCAGCAAGGCCGGCGAGAGAATGGTTGAAAACGGATGAAACAGAGTTTTTTCGAGTAGATGCAGTACGGCACTGCGGAAAGGGGACGCTTTGTATGTTAGTTCTCGCGCCATATCCCAAAGGGACGCATGCGCTTAAATGATTACAAACAAAAAAAAAAAATTAAATTTCGCACGAACCGTTATCTAATCAGGGCGCATGGTGTAGGGGTATCACGCATCCTTAGCATGGATGAGGTCCTGGGTTCAATTCCCAGTGTGTCCAATCTTTTTGTTGTCTTTCTTCCATCTTTAGACTTCTTTTTACCTATCCTACTTTTTCTGAATACGTATTGGGGCCTGACGTCACTGACCTGGGAATCATGGGAGTTTGTAGACGCATGTGCGTTAGTACCGGTGGGGCTTTCAGGAATCGGAGGCTTCTTGAAGTTGGTTGGGTGTGAGACTTTGGGGTGATTTCGGATTGGGGGGGGGGGGGGGTTTGCAACCTGAATAACAAGGGATTGGTGGCGAGTGGATGCACTGGTACTATATACCGTACTGATCTATCGCTGAAGTCGTTGTTTTGATCTAACGTTCCGCCACAATCTCCCAGGTTACTGACCCTCCGAAACATTCACGCCACGTCACTACCGCTGAATCGCACCCTAAAACACTACAGAACCTCACTCCCCGCCGTGTCAACTCTTTCAACACCCCAGAATACTCACACCAGCCCTGACACATGGACTCAGCAACCTCCTGAAGTCCACCCCAAATACAACTTTCTCTCCTATTCCATTCACACCTCCATCTCCCTCTCATCCCTGATCTGTCCCTGTCCTTACCTCAACGACCCCAAAAGGCTCAAAATGCAAAACAGAATCTGGACACACTGGGAATTGAACCCAGGACCTCATCCATGCTAAGGATGCGTGATACCCCTACACCATGCGCCCGCTTGATATTTGGAGACTAAACAAGAGATTGTGAAGGCTTGATGCAAATTTGATTGTGTGGATGAGATTACGTTGGGAAGCAAAACATGTATGAAATATTACCCACACAGTTTAAACTCCGCCGGTCACGGAAACCTAATCAAGCTGCCATGAAAGCCCGCAAAAGTCTCGCACGCCGCTACTTCAGGTTCGCCACCGACCCGAGTATAACCGCGGAATACCTGAAAAGAATAAAGAAAGCGGAGGACGAAAAGTGCTGGTGGAGCGAAGCTCCTCGGCAGAACCGCGAACACCTGTTTAAGGAATGCAGGCACTGGAGGAGGCAGCAAGAAAAGTTGTGGAAAGACCTTGAGAAAGTAGGCCACACAAAGACACATGCACTCTCTTCGATATTCGCGGAGCCGAAGGCCACTGCAGCAATCCTCGAGTTCCTAGAATCCGCAGGCGTTGGGAAAGCGTACAACGAAGAAGAGACGAAACGACGGGAGGAAGAGATATTTGAACAATGGGGGTGGGAAGAGATGGAGGAGCAGGAGGCCGGAGCGGCAGGGACGGGGGAGAGGGAGACGGAAAATGTGGGGCGAGAAGAAGGAAATGGAGAGTGAGGGGTTCATCATAAAGAACCGATAGAGGAGAGAAAAGAGCCCAGTTGTATGAACTGGAGCTCAACTCAAATGACACCCCTAGTCAACGCAAAGGGATGGCGAGAACAAGGGTTGAAAGTGGACGAATCAATACGTCTAGAAAAGAGAAGGGAATGAAGCAACGGGGGTGAGGAGGAAGAGCGTTAGTAGTTGGTCGCGCCATATCCCAACGGGGCGCATGCGCTAAAATGAATTCAATCAATTAATCAATGGATGAGGTTACACAGGAGTGAGTGCGTGTACGGATGTAGAAAGTATGGTAGGAGGGAATGTTTCTGGAACTTCTGCGAAGGGGTGGGGTGATAAGACGCTAAAGTTGAGTCGGGGCTTTGATGTGTTGTCGGTCTCAGTTTATCACTCACCTCCGTCCCCTCATCATGCAGTTCACCCGATCTGAGAAAACGGGCCTACCTGTTTTTTCCCAGATCTGATATTCATGTAGCATTTAGGATCGAAATCAGTTTAAACTTTACTGTATTACTAATTCCCGGGAAAGTCGTTCCATAGGCAGGATCACGGCGGTGGCAAGATGACTGATGATCGTGATAGCCAGGAGGAGGAGAGGAGGGGACGCGTAATGTCCGCCCCAGCGGCCCTCAGTGGTTACGCAACACGGGTACGTAGAGTTTTTTTCGTCGTCCGACACAAGAGGAATCTCCATCCATGGGTGGGTTTCCTCTCTGACCTGAGACGTTGCTGGTGATGTTGATGCTTGTGGTCGGAGGTGAAGCACCTGATATAACACGGCGTGCCACATCGTGACTCCCTCAGGCTACCTAGGAACCCGAGTTTTTTCTGATCGCCTTAAGATCGTCAGGAACACCCACTATAGTACACAAACTACCTAACCAATCCACAACCGTACGATCCCCTGCGTCTCTGATCAATCCCACGTCGGCGGAACATACCATTTTCCGTCGACGGTCCGGCACAGCACACGATCTTTGCCTTCCGCTCGAATTGAAACATTGACCGGCCTGGGGCAGTAGAGTAGGAGAAGAAGACTGGAACTGGAACGGTAAGTCAACTTGAACTCATGAACAAACCCTGATGATGATGGCGAAGCATAAAACCTGGGATTGGAGACGTAGCAATGGTTCGAGTTATAAATACGTACTCGGTGGAGTCATGATTTTCATGAGTTCCCATGTTTCAAACTCGAACCCGGGCCCGGTGTCTATCGCTCAGGGGCCCCCGATCGGCCTCAAATCCCGAGCTCAAGATGAATGAATCCCCACTGATGATAATCCCCTTCCAGAGTCCAGACAGAGTTGCGATACCATCACCTCCACCTCCTCCTCCGGGTTCGTCTTCTAAGTCTGATATACTATACTATACGATACCGCAGAATCAACATCGTAACGTCTCCGGGGGTCTCGGGAGGTAGGAACGAAGAAACTGAACCGGCGAGTGATTGAATGCCGACTCATCGGATTGGCGCAACGCGGGCTTCGGGGTTGAAACAACACAGCACCATCTTCACAACGACGGCGGTGGGGATTTAACTTTGGTGTTTGACATACACGTTCACTTTTGCGTTCCCACGCCTGGGGGTGAGGTCGAGTTTGACTCTCCGACCGCTGTCAGCCAGATCAATTCGCTCCCCGCTGATGCTGTACTCTAAAGCATCGTTACCATAACCTCAAACGTCTCTAACAAACCCTCAATCCGAACTAGACTCTCTCCATCTCCATCTCCGAAACCAACTCACTTCCCACCTGGGTCTTGGGTCTACTTCCCGGTCCCAAAGGAAGCTCAGACCTCCCTCTCCCGGATTTTCGGTATCCGAACTTTATTCGACAGACGTCACGCATTACAGCACGGGCTCGACAGTGGTCTTCACATCCTTACACCCCCTCGTCCTGGGGTTCTCGTGGACTCCTGCAAAGCCGGAGATTTCGCTTTCTTTCTAGAGTTCTCGATCAACATCACTACCTTCCGAGTCACTACACCTCAACAACACACATCTAAGAACTTCAACTACCTTGACGATAGAATACCCACACTAGCACCACCGTCCTACAAGACACCACCGAAAGGATCACAGCACAGCAGGTTCTACACTACATCAGCATGGTCCGCCTCCACCACCTCAAACAATCCCTCACGCTCCATCCCGCGTCGACATGGTTCCTCGACCTCCTTCCTCCGGATCCAATTCCTCCATCCCCGGAAGCTCATGGTACAGCTCCAGCCCGCAAGTCTGGTCACTCTGTGACAAAAGCCAAAGCCCCGAGTATCACTACCACCACAACAACAAACACAGCAAGAAGTACTACGCCGTCGGGGTCACAAACTGATACTGAGGAGGAGGAGGAGGAGGAGGAGGAGGAGGAGGGAAGAGCGGTGCCAATGTTGACGCGCTGCTTAAAATGCGATCGGTTTTTCCGGACCGCTGGGTGCAGAGCGAGGGGGTGGGGGAGGGAGGTGAGGGTGTGTGCGGAGTGTGCGAGAGAAGAGGTAAGCGTGGAGGACGCGGTGGAGCTATGGGATGATACGGGGACAGATGGGCCTGAGACAGGGAAGCAGAGGAGCAGGAGGAGGAGTAGGTTGAAGCAGAGGGTGGAGGGGTTGGGGAGGACGTTGAGAGGTGATGGGGCGGAAGTCAGGGCTGGGAGATGATTGGGGGGGGGTGGTGGATATGGAGTTCACAGATGAGTGTATTGGCATTGGTTCTGGAGTCTGGCGTTTCCATGTATGATTTTATCCCAATCATTGTTATCCAGTAATCCTTGCACGGCATCAACGCGGGGGGTTCATGCACCCCATCGCGGGGTTATCAATCACAACTGGCGCCAGTTCCTCACCTTCCATTTTCCTCCCCACCACCTCTTCACGCGCACCCCCCATCGTCGTTGTCCCATCGCCCTCCCAAGCCAGTCTCGCCACCATCCATGACAATAGAGTCGTGGTTTTTGCTCCGATGGTTGATAATCCAGGGAGACGTGTGAGCCAATCAGGGCTGCTCTTGGGCTGAGCACGTCATTTTGACGGGACCTTTCCCCACGAGCTCTCAGCGACAATCGCCCGAATTGCGTGACCTGTGCGCGATGTCGTGCTGACCCCTCACTGCTGGACCCCGCGCCTGCCTTTAAGATCAGAACGTCCCCCGCTTGGAGCGGAGGTAATCTATCCTGCTGCGAAATTCTCCTCTTTGCGAAAACACACCCAAATCTCTCACTCCAGACACTCTCACGAAAGAACAATGGCCGAGGAACGTCAGACTCCGTGAGTATACCACTGTTGTGATGGAGAGGATGGAAAAGAGCTCCCGCTGATGATGAGACCAGTATCCGCTTGGGCTCCATTGCCCCCAACTTTGAGGCCGAGACTACTCAGGGGCCCATCAAGTTCCACGACTGGATTGGCGACAACTGGGTTGTCTTCTTCTCGCACCCCGAGGGTACTATACCTCTCTCCTCCACCTCTCTCCGTCTGCTAACACCGCCCCATCACAGACTACACTCCCGTGTGCACCACCGAGCTCGGCGCCTTCGCCAAACTCGAGCCGGAGTTCAAGAAGCGCGGCGTCAAACTCATTGGTCTCTCCGCCAACACCGTCGACTCTCACCAGGGCTGGATCAAGGATATCGACGAGATCTCCGGCTCCCAGCTCAGCTTCCCCATCATCGGCGACAAGGACCGCAAGATCTCGTATGCCTATGACATGATTGACCACCAAGACACCACCAATGTCGATTCTAAGGGGATTGCCTTCACCATCCGCTCGGTTTTCATCATCGATCCCAAGAAGACGATTCGCCTGATTATGTCGTATCCGGCGTCGACGGGACGGAATGCCGCGGAGGTGTTGCGGGTCGTGGATTCGCTGCAGACGGGCGATAAACATAGGATTACGACGCCGATTAACTGGATTCCGGTATGTGATTTTCTTTTTTCCGAGTGAAGAGGATCATAATGGCTGATGAATGTGATAGGGTGATGATGTGATTGTCCACCCCACCGTGTCCAACGAGGAGGCGAAGACCCTCTTCCCGGACTTCCGGATCGTGAAGCCGTATCTTCGCTTCACCCCGCTGCCGAAGGAGAAGACTTCGGCTGCTTGACAGACACGGGCGTCGAAGTCGAAGATGTAGAAATCTTGGGGTAGGAGCGAGGATGATGCTGCTTTTTGCGTTTTGTAGCTTTTCTTGTTTGGGACCAGGCGTTTTTCTTCTTTCTCTTTTACCTTCTTGTGAGGCGTACTGTAGTTAATGTGCAATTGATGCTTTGCACGGTCAATTGGCGAGTTGATGTTTTTCGTATTGACGGAGATTGGTGGTGGTGATGGTGATGGTGTTGTTTCTCCGCGTGAAATGTGGGGCTGCCCTGCCCGTGCGAGACCCCGGATATGTCCGCGGATTGTTGCGGCCGAAATCATGGGCAGAACAGAGTCCTCCTCCATGTACTCTACTATATAGGTACAACTCACCTCACGTCGCGGTGCATGGAAATCGCTAGATGCTCGCCCACATACCTGATTGAGCGGGAATTGTTGAGAGATCATGCCACTGGAAACGATGGTGCTGGGGAAAAAACGAAAAGCGTATGTGCATTGCAGATTGAGGGGGTGACATGAGGTTCAACAGGAGGGGGACGACGTCAGTTGGGGGGGAGAGTTTGTGGTACAGTGTACGAGTACTGTGCTCCTAGAAGAATCCCATCGCTGGAGGGGAACGTTGGGAAAGCAAAATACAAAAAGCTTGCTGGCGATCAGGGCGCTAAGTTTACTGTCTGGGCCACTCGCTTCGCCCCCGGGTTTAAGTTCCTTGGCCCAGGGTGCCCCAACATTCTCACCCACTAACCACTCCCCACACACGCTCCCCCAACCTCGGCATCCCCCGGCCTCTCTCGCTCTCTCCCGTAACCTCCTCCTCCTCCTCCTCCACCCTCTCCATCCCCATTCCTCCCACCCTCCCATCAATCCCCCTCCCCCCCTCATACCCTATCACCACAGCATCATGACCAACACACCACCACCACCGCCCACCACCGACGACACGGACGCCAGCAACCCGGACCTCGACCTCTCCTCCTCGACGCCCCAACTCCACCCCGCTCTCGTCCCCCCACAGCTCCAACACAACGAAGAATCGCGGGACCTGATCACACGGGAGTTCTCGCACTTTCGCCACGACCCGCTCTCGTTCCTGCGCAATGTGTCGCTGCACTACTCGGGCACCGGATGGCGCGCGTACGAGAATCCCATTGGGCAGCCGATTTTCTATAAGGGCTTTACCGAGAATATGAAAGAGCGGATATTGGGCACGGAGGCACTCGGGAGGAAGATTGATGAGTTGGCGGAACGGAGGGTGCGGAGGGAGAGGGAGATGGGGGTGTTGAGGGGGCAAGGGGAGGGGGAGACGGTGGAGAGGAGGAGGGAGGAGTTGAGGAGGCAGATGTGGGAGGTTGCGGACGGTATTGTGGATGGGATGATTTGCAAGTTTGAGAGTAAGAGGTTTATTAGGGTGGGTTGGTTTTCTACATTGGAGAGATATGGGATTGAGACAAGATGGACAGAGCTGACGATATTGATTCCAGGGCGCATACTATCTGTGCATGCAACTTCTCTCCCGAACCTACCACCAAGGCATCCACGTCTCCTCCTCCGAAGTCGCCAACCTACAACGTGTCGCCCGAATGGCCGCGGAAAAAAAACAATCCCTCATCTTCCTCCCCTGCCACCGTTCTCACGTCGACTACGTTTCCCTACAAGTAATCTGCTACCGTCTTGGCATCGTCCTACCCTTCGTCGTGGCCGGCGACAACCTCAACTTCCCGCTTGTCGGCCAGTTTCTGCAGAACGCTGGTGCTTTCTATATCCGCCGCACTTTTGGCGGCGACGAGCTGTACCAGTCCGCCGTGCAGAGCTATGTCGATGCTATCCTCCAGGGCGGCTTCAACTTTGAGTGCTTTATCGAGGGCGGGCGAAGCCGCACGGGCAAGCTACTACCCCCGAAATTCGGGATCCTGGGGTTCGTCATGGACGCCCTACTAAGCGGGCGGGTCGAGGACGCATGGGTAATCCCGGTCAGCACGCAATACGACAAAGTGATCGAAACCGAAGCCTACGTGAACGAGCTCCTGGGCATCCCAAAGCAGAAAGAAAACCTCTGGGATTTCCTCTCGTCGAGTAAATACCTTTCTCTGAAAATGGGACGGGTTGATGTCCGCTTCCACGACGCCTGGAGTCTGCGCGGCTTTATCAACGATTTCAAAGCGCGCACGCAACCAGACGCTCCACAAACAATGGATGTCCAGAATCCGGAAATCAGAGTCAAGATGCTGAGATCGCTGGGCTACAAAGTGCTGAACGACATCAACGCCGTCTCCGTCGTCATGCCAACCTCCCTCATTGGCACTGTCCTCCTCACCCTCCGCGGCCGCGGCGTAGGCCTCTCCGAGCTCGTTCGCAGAATCGACTGGCTGTCGACACGGATCCGGGCAAAGGGTGGCCGCGTTGCCCACTTCGGCGGTCTGTCCACCGAAGAAGTCGTCTACCGTGGCCTCGAAGTCCTCGGTGGCCTCGTGGGGCGCGTGGATGGTCTCGCAGAGGAGACATTCTACGCCATCGACCGCTTCCAGCTCTCCTTCTACCGCAACATGGTGATCCACCTCTTCGTCGCCGAAACCATTATCTCCGCGGCGATGTACACCCGCATTAAGGCTGGCGGCGCCCCCCAGTCTCAGAGAATCCCGTATGATGCCCTGGTCGACCAAGTCGCGTTCCTCTCCAAGCTCTTCAGAAAGGAGTTTATCTACTCGGCCTCCGGCCTCCTCCCTAACCTGCACCGCACGCTCGACGAGCTCGAAGCTGAGCACGTCATCGCTGTTGCCCGCTCGTCGGGCTCAGGAGAGATTGACTTCGTGGAGCTCACTCAACAAGAGCGCTCCTGCGGCCGCGAAAACTTCGATTTCTACTGCTTCCTCCTGTGGCCGTTCATCGAAGGCACGTGGCTCGCCGCCGTCTCCTGTTTCCTCCTCGCGCCTCCCTGCTCCGCACCAGTCTCCATGAAACTCTTCGAGGCCACCGCGCAGCTCGCAGGGAAAACGTTGTACCACCAAGGCGACCTGTCCTATTTCGAGGCCGTGAATAAAGAAACACTGAAGAACTCGTTCCAGCGCTTCCGCGAGGAGGGGATCCTGGTCGTCGAGAATGGTAATGTCGCGTTGGCAGAGGAGTGGAAGCCGAGAAGGGATGGTAGGGGGAAGATCGTGCCAGAGGGGAGGCTGTGGGAGTTTGCGGAGAAGATCGCGGTCAGTAGGAGGGAGGGAAAGAATAGGAGGGATTCGGCGAGTGTTGGGACTAGGGTCATGGGCATGGTCGAGATGTTGGGTGAGGAGTTGAGAGCGGAAAGTGAGAGGGAGGCGGCGCCAAAAGCGAGGATGTAGTGGGAGAGGAGATACCGGGTGTGGAATGTATGATGACAATGATGCTTTGGGGTTTGGGGTTTGGTGGTGGTGGGGATGTTGGGGATTCGGACACCATTGCGTGATGTTTAACGTTAACATTTCTGGTAATACTGTTTTGTGTTTGTGTCTTGGTTAGTTTATGAGCGAGATTATGCGCATGTTTTTTTTTTCTTGTAGTATGTTACCAGTACGTTTGTTATGTTTATTACCTTCTCCCGCCTGTCTGTTTGTTTTTCTGTCAGTCTGCTCACTCCACCATGTCCGAAAATGCCACATCAACTTACGATATGTGCAGTGCAGTTCACTCTCATCGTCCGAGTCCGTCACTCCTCCCTTCCCGAGTCCCGTCATTTCCGATCGCGATCAGAGCGCTGTTGTGGAGAGAGATTCCGATATACCCAGTCCGTGGCGATGATGTGATGTGACCAGACCATGCCAGGGTTCTAGACTGTGTCCTACAGTGCTTAGAGTGCTCTACAGTTCCCTACGCTCCACCTCCAGTGCTCCAGCACTCCCGTAATCTCCGTGATGCTCCTCCTCCCTGCTCCTTCTCGGGCCCACGCTCTCCCCGAGCCGAGCACCTGCAATAACAACAACAACAACATCGAAGCAGACTCCGACTCCCATCGCAACCACGGATGCGGAAAAAAGAGAACCTGAGAAGGCTACCATACTGTCCTTCTCGCCGCCGCCTCCTTACATGCATCCCTGACGGCTGACGCCCCGGTCAGCAACGTGGCACCCACCCTCCCCACCTGTCGCACCAGTAGCGGAGATGTAAAACGTCCATGCGTCACCTCGCGCTGGAACCCCTACCTACCGTGGTTATCCGCCTACTCTAGGTCTTGAGAGGAGGGCGCGCTTTCTTCCTTTTTTCTTTTCTTCCTTCTTACACTACGCTTCCGCCGAGTTTTCTGGAGGAGACTTTTGGAGGGATACTTGGAGGCTTTTGAGAGACGTCATGAAGAACGGAGATACCGACGGTGAATGAATATGACGACGACGACGACGACGACGACGACGACGACGACGATGAAGACTGGAAATGGTGGGAATGGGAATGGCGGAGAGGGGAGGAGGATGACACAAGCGGAAGAGCTGCTGGAGAGGGAGTTGACGTGTTCGGTGTGTATCACCTGTGCTGCTTCTGGTGATGATGATGAAAGCCATGTTTGATGGATGAAGATTTCTCGACTGACCACCCGCGCCCATCCAGATCTGCACCGACCTCCTCTTCGACCCCATCACGCTGCTCTCCTGCCTTCATACCAACTGCGGCAGCTGCGCGAAAAAATGGTTCTCCCGGTCCTCCTCCTCCACGTCTATCCCCTGCGCAACACCAAAACTCCAGTCGTGCCCAGTGTGCAGAAAACGCGTGCGCGGCTGGACACAGAGCTCCCTCGTCGCAAGCTTGCTGGATGGTTTTTTGGCACTGCATCCTGAACGTAGGAGAACGCAGGAGGAGGTGCGGGTGTTGAGGGAGGTTTGGGCACCCGGGATGGAGCTGCTGGAGGATGGGAGGAGTGAGGATAACAAGGAGGATGGGGAGGCGGGGAGAAGGAGGATGCAGATGGTGGTGTATCAACGCGCGCGACCACCGAGTCGGACCATCTCGACATCACCAATTTCGCCTTCATTTCATCCAAGAAGAAGAGCATCAACCAGCACACCCTCAACGCCGCGCCCAAGCTCGCCCTCACTACCACCCATCCAACGGCGGATATCACGAACTCCCTCTCCCCGCGACCCACCCGATCCCGAAGCGCCACCACTTCCCCCACCAACATCGGTCCTGGAAATCCTCCACCGCGGCATAAACCCCATTATCATCACCTGCGATTCGTGCAGCACACGTCTCGACAACTCCGTCCACCACGAATGCGCCATCTGCCCTCTCTTCCACCTGTGTCTCCGTTGTTCTCGTACCACACCACACCCGCACCCTCTCCACCGCCAGAAACTCAACTCCATCTGGCCGCGGCGGAACCTCATCACTGGCATCTTCTGCGACGTCTGCGACGCGTGGTGCGACGAGGACCGCAACGAGAAAAGCCGTCTCGGGAGCGCGTTTTTCCATTGCCAAAGCTGTAATGGAGGAAACTGGGCGTATTGCCTACGCTGTGTGCAGCGCGGTTGGAGCTGTACCCATGAGCTCGTGTTGTGGAGTAACGACCGAAGACGGGATGTGTTGGAGAGTCCGCTGTTGAAGGGGAATCCTGCTGCGATCCCCACGATCCCGATGTTGCGGAGACTTGGATACCGGCCGTGGGAACCGATTAACCCGTCATCAACCTCCTCCTCCTCCTCCTCCTCCTCCACCACCACCTCTACAACCACTATCTCCACACCTTCTCCCTCGCCCCCAACTCCGCCTCCTCCCACCCCCTCACAATCCTGCACGCTGTGCCACCTCCCCATTCCCCCGACCTCCACACACCTCCACTGTTTCCTCTGCCCCGATTCCTCCCCCGCGCTCTGCACGACTTGCTATTACAACCTCCACCGCACGTTTCCGGACCACAACCGCGCGCTCCACCGCTTCCTGGAGTGTGCGCGCGGTCACGCATTAGCGGTTCTCGTTGCCCCGGGACGGGAGGTACGGCATCGCGCGGTCGGGGCCGTGGTGTGTAGACCGCGGCTGCCGGAGTGGGTTGCAGGGCGGGGGCGGAGGGCGGTTGCTGTGAGGGCGTGCTGGATGGAGGAGGGGAATCAGGCGGGTGGGATACGGATGGGACGTGAGGGGGAGGTGGAGAGAAGCGCTATGGGTGGTGGTGGTGATGGATTGGGACAGCGCGCTTGGGGGTTTGGGCAGTGGTTGTGTTTTCCTGTTGGTGCGGAGGTGTGGGATGTGGTGAGGGTGTTTGGGAGGGAGGGGGATGACCCTGGGGCTGCGGTAGAGGTTGGTGGTGGCGGGAGTGCGCAGAATGGGGAGTATGGGGATAGGCAAGAGTATGAGCACGAGCAAGGAGACTCACAGGCAGCCGTCGGTGGTGGAGGATGGTGCTGGGGCAGCTTTGCGGGAACGGTCGGCCTGTTTCCTGAGGAGTGCGTTAGGTTTGTTTAGTCGGGGTGCTTCTGGGGGAGGAGAGGGATGATGAGGCTGGGGAACTTGGGGGGGGGGGGGTTCTATTCGTGGACTGTATTACTGCTATATCATGTTGGTGTTTTACTGGGAAGTTTGATTGATTGATTGTAATCATTTAAGCGCATGCGTCCCTTTGGGATATGGCGCGAGAACTAACATACAAAGCGTCCCCTTTCCGCAGTGCCGTACTGCATCTACTCGAAAACTCTGTTTCATCCGTTTTCAACCACTTTCTCGCTGACCTTGCTGCCTTTGCAGTGGCCGCCTTTTGAGCTGTACACTGCGGTAAACTGCGGTGTACTTAGACTCTCCTATGCCCACCGGCTTTTCTCCTCTTGCATTGCTATGTGCTCATATCTTCCTCCACTCCATACTCTTCCTCCCACCCCCATTCCTCATGTACCCGGTCTTCTTCGGCTCTATCCTCGTCCTCTGATTTTGGTCTTCCCACCAGCGTTTCTTCGATGAATTTTAGTAACGCCTGCGTGGCCCTGGGTTCCGCGAAGATTGTCGACAGCGCGTGCGTCTTCATAAACCCTTCTTTCCTCAGCGTGTTCCAGAGCCCCTCTTGCTCCCTTCTCCATGTTCTACACTCTTTGAACAGGTGGTCGCGGGTCTGGCGGGGTCTGTCGCACCACCAGCGTTCGTCACTGTCTCTTTTTCCTATCGATTTTAAGTACACCGCTGTGACTGCGCGGTCTGCCGCGAACCTGTAGTATTGAAGAGCGACTTTTTTCCGAGCTTTTGCCGCTGTTGGGTCTACCTTGGTGGACTTCCTGAGCTTGTACCGCTGGGGATAGTACTTTTGGCACTTCTCCCCAAACCACTGCTTCTCTTCTAGATGTCTGGCTTCGTTGGTCAGCCGGCTGATGTGGGCTAATGAGGGTTTCCGAGTCCCTCGGACATTCTGATTGCGGGTGGCGGCTTCTTTTGCCGCTTTGTCTGCTACTTCATACCATCACCACTTACTGGGAAGTTGGTTTGGTAGACTGAATGCGTTCTAAATATAACTGTTTAACATAAATGCCATCAAGCGGGCGCATGGTGTAGGGGTATCACGCATCCTTAGCATGGATGAGGTCCTGGGTTCAATTCCCAGTGCGTCCAGTCCTTTTTTGTATGCTCCCACATCTGCTCATTATAGTGAATCCCGCTGGCGGTGGGGCGGTGTTAGTGTTGGTGATCATGTTTTCGCCAGGGAAGTTGGGTTGGGAATGGTCCTCCCAGGTGCTGTTTTAACGATACACTGGGGCTTCTACATGGACAGACAGACCAAATGTTCTCTTCCCCTGCAAAAGACTTTTCATAGGGTGAGAACGTTGTTATCCTGGTGTATTGAAACCCACCCAAGCTGAGAAAAAGCTGCGAATGTGTCAAAAAGACCTGGACGCACTGGGAATTGAACCCAGGACCTCATCCATGCTAAGGATGCGTGATACCCCTACACCATGCGCCCGATTGACGAACTGTGTTCCAAATTACGTATATAAGTTTCCCGCCGTACTAATGTCATTGTGACGCGCCACAATGATTCAGAAAGAGGAGAGAATGAGCTCGAGCGAAAGAGACTGGAGCTCAACTCAAATGGCATCCCTCACCAGAGCGAAGGGGTGGCGAGAACAAGGGTTGAAAGTGGACGAAATTAATGTATGGAGTACACCAATGTAATGGAAGCAATGGGGTGGGGGAGGGAGGAGGCTTGTAGAGTAGTTGTCGCGCCATATCCCTACGGGACGCATGCGCTAAAATGAATTCAATCAATCAATGAATTCAATCATTGTGACGCGCCATATCCCAAAGGGACGCATGCGCTTAAATGATATCAATCAATCAATCTAATGGTCATTGTAGATATCTGGGCCCTAAAAGACGCCGGGTGGATAGCACAAGTAGGACTTCACGACAACTATCAAATTGAGCATATATGGTATTCATTTCGATTTCACATACATAATCCCCGTCATGGTGTCGAATTCTCCACAATCCACTGCACCCCACTGCTTACAAGACGGTTCCGAGATCGACTGGAGTGGAAGAGCGTTAGTTAATTATCCCCATATCATGAGATGAGATAGTGGGGGAGGGGGGTGTTACCAAAGACAGCTTTTGGAGTCGTGTAGCTGTCGAGAGCGTATTCACCACACTCGCGTCCAATACCAGATTGCTTTACACCGCTACATTATCGTTAGTCTCATTCTCCAACTACCTGTCACAACGAGGGAGGATAGAACCTACCCAAAGGGAACCGCAAAGTGCGAATCATTCGAGCTAAAAGGCACAGAAAGTTAGTGATAGCCCATATCGTCGCCCTGATGGATGCATACCTGTTGATCCACACCATACCGCTATCAATCTTCGCGGCAACCTTATGCGCTCTCGCGATATCCTTTGTAAACACTGCTGCGCCCAATCCATATGTCGTCGCGTTGGCGCGCTTGACTCCCTCCTCCTCCGTCTTGAATTTTCCGATGACTACAAAAGGACCAAACACTTCTTCCTGGTAGATGACGTGGTGGTCTTCGACGTCGCGGAAGATTGTGGGAGCGACAAAGTTGACTTCCGGGTGTTCGCCGCCGGAAACAAGGATAGCGCCGTCTTTCTTGCCCTTTTCAACGTATGCGAGAACACGCTCGTATTGTTGGCGGGAGACTTGGGGGCCGTGGGTGGTGTCACCGGAGAACGGGTCGCCGAGGACAGAGATCTTTTTGGTGTACTGGTTGAACAGATCGATGAACTGTATTCATTGCATTCATTAGCACTGGGTCAATCATGGGTTGATGTAGGTGCATACCTTCTCGTAAATACTCTCCTGCACGAGGATTCGCGAAGTAGCGCAGCAAACCTGACCAGAGTTGCCTACAGGGGTTAGATATCCGTACAGCCATTAGACAAATAATCATACTCATGATTCCGATATGACCCCACTTCACAGCTTGATCAATGTCAGCATCATCGAACACGAGCATAGGGCTCTTTCCGCCGGTCTCGAGAGTGATGTTCTTCAGATTAACAGATGCAGTCTTCATGATATCACGAGCAGTGTTTGTGCTGCCAGTGAAAGCAATCTAAAGCTCTTAGTTTCAATATCGCTCCAGTGATGAGCTACATACCTTGTCAATGTTGGGGTGAGCGGCGATCGCATGACCCGCTGTCCTTCCGTACCCAGTGAGCACGTTAACGACTCCAGGAGGGAAACCAGCCTCCTTGATAAGCTGGCAGAAGAACAGAACAGACAACGGTGACTGCTCAGCAGTCTTCATGACGATCGTGTTACCTGGATCGAATCAGTAATTTTGTAGCTTCACTTGAGTTTTGATGACCTTACCGCAAGCCAGTGCAGGCCCAAGTTTCCAAGAGGCCATCTGGATAATGATTTAGTTGTGCCGTAGAATCGCGGTACAGTTTTAGCATACCATAACTGGAATAAAGTTAGCACCGCTTAAAAATATCACCCGGGGGTACTTACAAGGGTAGTTCCATGGAATGACTTGAGTAATCGTTAGCAAATTCTCCTCAAGGTCACCAATCTGGAGTCATACTCTGGCCACTGGTCAAGTTAGCCAACTAGCCCGCAATGGAGGTGAAAGAACATACCAAACACCGACTGGTTGATGGAGCGTGTACACAAGTTTCTGCGGTCCAATGTTCAACGTCTTTCCTGTAGGGTATCAGTATCATACCGAGAATTTTGTGCCGCAATATGTACCGCTAATCTTGTCGGCCCATCCGGCATAATATCTAGAAAGCTCAGTATTTCACCATGTCATCAATCCGAGAAACCCACCTGAACGTGCTAATCGATTCTGGCATATCAACTTCTTTCATAACCTGACCGATATCAGCAGGTAACTTAAAAGTATGCTGGAAATCCTACTGAGAGCGGCTTTCCCATGTCCCACGTATCGATGGCTGCCAAGGTATCCGAGTGTTGCTCAATCAAGTCGGCAAGCTTGTGAATCAGCCTTCCCCGCTGCTCCGGAGCTGCAATTTCATCAGTCACGCTGTTTCCAGGATGGTAGACATGACATACTGATATCGGCCCATGCCGAGTCATGGAAAGCAGCGCGAGCGGCCTTTACAGCTTCGTCAACGTCTGCTTCCTCAGCCGCATACAGCGTGGTAATCTCCTTGTCATCACTTTTCGTCTCGTCAGCGCTTCGGACTACTGATGAATCTCGGGGAAGCTCACATGGGGCTGATGGAGCTCAAAGTGCTACCGGACTTGCTCTTGACGAACTCATTGTTGATGAAAAGACCTAAAGCCGGTCAGCGTTATCGATTTGTGATGATCCCGCTGTATCACCCACCCAGAGGCTGGTTCCACTTTGTTCCATTCGGCGCAGTGAGTTCTCTGAACAGCGGGAGATCGGACATGGTTCTGCTGGATGTCGAAAAGACGCGGTGATAGTAGGTATTGAATGGATTGATTCTAACAACAGGTAGAGCAGCCGGGATGATTGGAGCAGTGGATGGTGTGGTGGAGAGCCGGCGATGGAGAGGAAGGAGGAGGGAACCAGTCAGTTTATGCACCGAGCGGGGTCGGTGCTGGGCAGACCGAATGGTCTGCAGGCTGGTGATGGTGGGCCACGAAGATCGCGGGTTAATGCCAGACATGTTTCCGTCGGCAGCGCTGCGCCAGGACACCGATGTGGATATTTGCGATACAAGTGGGATGCGGGGCCGGTGGTCTAAGATGCCGGCGAGTGAGGATGAGTGAACTGGTCTTGGAGAGGACAACCCCGCCATAGACTGACAAGATAAGTTAATCGGCTGAGAAGAAAGCGGAGAAGAAGGCAGAGTCTCGACGGCCGTGGAGGCGAATGGTTACTCGCGGTTTAATTACGTATTCACAGGCGACGGTCACATTGGGTTGTCGTGAATATAATTCCCTAGAGGCTGTCGTGATGACGGAAAGCCGCGGCCTCCAGAGGACGTTGGTCTGGTCTGTGTCACGTCACCTGGTGTTGCGGCTCTGTGGTCAACATGTGACTCCGCCTTCACCATCTCTCCATCCCATCATCCGCCTTCACCATCGCTCTCCATCCCGTCATCCACCATGCAGATTACATCAACAACGCGATCACTAGTCGATCAGTAGCGGATGCGCCTTCAAACACCACGCTGGTTCACCATGAACCTTTCCGACGACATGGACCTGGGTTCCAGGTGTTGTTCAGGAACCTCGGCGGGAGTGAATTAGAGATCAACGCAATGTCAATATCAGAGGGAAAACATAGAACTGAAAAGATTGGGAGGTCAATGGTGAGTGTACACACGTTTCATAGCAATAAATCTATAAATTTCTTCAAACACACCATACCTTGTTGAACTGATCTGGGTGCACCTCTCTCTCCCGTTACGACGGAGCGAGAATGGACCGCAATCATGCTTTAGATGCGTCCAACGGCTTCAATCCGTTGCGGCGTAATTGCGCGGATCCAAGATGAGATGAATGGGGACCTCTGACGGGCATGCCAAGCAATGGCAGAGTTCGATTGTTTTCACCCCATACAGAGTGGAGATCTCCCATGCGTGTGGTCAAGGGAATATATAACTTATACTAAATCATAGTCTCAATATTGCTCGCTTCTATTGCATCTCACGGTGTCAAGACTCATTCTGATGGCATTTATGGACGCTCAGTGCTTGATGATGGATGCTTTTTCGACATCCAAGTCCTTTGCATAGCCCTATGGACAACAGCGCCTGGGCATAGCCCCCCATGGCGTGGCTGTATCTGTTTTGTGATAGCATTTGTTTGTTGTTCATGAATCATGGCTTTGTGCGCCTGACCACACGTGTGCTCGTGTCCATCCAGCATCGCACGTCGCACCGTGCTCTGGCCGCAACACAGCGCAGTCTCATTAAATTCCTCTCTTCGTCATTCTTTGTTCAACTTGGTCTCTCCAAACATCCAGGCGCTGTGTCATTGGCGTCACGGGCAACGCGGCTCTTAGCTCCAAGTTGTATTCATTTTGCGGTGTGTGTGATTCCGACTTCGCCACTTCAACGGATCTGGGACACCGAACTTTCCGTCACCCTCCTCCATCCTTCATTCCCCACCTGCTACCCACTCACATCTACTCGCACTCCTCACCACCACCGCCACTTCCACGCACGACCACAAGGCCGTACTTCGGACGCGGATATCCGATATATCTTATCCCGCCCCCCGAGCTTCGCTGGGGCGATATCTACGCCATCTATCACCCTAAAATCGCAGGAACATGAACTCCACCACAACCATCACTTCCTCCCGCCAACACACCAGGACCACCACTCCCCCACGGCTCACGAAGGCCTCAACCATGACCCCGAACGCCTCTCGCCGCGATCACGCACCCTCGTCCTCTCCGAAGAGCGTGACCCCGCCAACCGCCACTACCACTCCGATGCAGGATCTGACTCCGCAGAGCCAGCTCTCTCCGCTGGAGCGCTTTGCCATGGCGAGGCTTCAGCACACGGTTAACGAGTTGGAGAAACTCAGTTTGGTAATTGGTGGCGGGAATAGTAGCAGTCGAAATGGAGGAGGGACTGCGGGGGGAACAGACACAAGTGGACCACCGCCCAGAAAGATGTTTCATTGCGTGGTTGACGAGACCGCCTGGACAAGGAGTATTGTGGAACTCAAAAATGTCGTGCAGGACAAGGCCGTGACATTGTTGGTGCCTTTGGCCAGTGAGTATCAATCCTTCAGCCTTCCCCTCATGATGATCCATGGTCGCAACATTCCAACGATACTAACTATAACCAGCACTTGACGCTCTGGACCACCTCAAAAAAGGCACTTCCCTGATCGCCCAGAACGCGCGCGAAACCATCCGCTACCTCGACCGCGCGCAAACCTCCAGCCGCTCCACCCGCCTCACCTCATCCGTCCGCTTCCAATCACCATCTGAACGCTTCCCGGAACTCCTCCTCTCCGCTCCACCCCGCCGCGGCCTCCCTGAGCTCGCCTCCGAGCTCGAGCCCCCCACCTCCACCTCCTCATCTTCCCCAGAAGGCAACATCCGCGATGTCCTCAACTGTGTCCTCTTCTTCCAACAGCAAATGGCCAAACGCCAGCAAGACGACCGCACCGGCCGCCTCCGCGACGATGAAGTTGTCCTGCTCACCAACAACGAAACCCTCGCGCTTTGGGCACGGGAATACGGCGTTCGCGTGGAGGCAAGCGACGACATCAAGGTTCTCGTCAAGCGTGAGGAAGTCGAATGGATTGAACGAAAACGCCAGTGGGAATACCGGAACCGTGTTGCGGCCGCTGGGGGGAATGCTGGCGTTGTTGCTGCCTCCCCCGGGAAGGGAATGCTGAATACTGACTGTATCCCGGCTTCGCCGACCAGGCGCCGTGGAGGCGGCGGTGGTGGAGTTGGGGGAGGCGATTTCTCGAATCGTGGCAATCCTGCGATGCTGCAACGACGCCATACCGCCGGTGCTATTGCCCCGGGAAATACCAGAGGCAACTGGGGAGCAATCGACGGGTACACTGCGCCGGGAGAACAGGTTCCGGAGGGTTTAATGGACCCGGATGCGTTTGGACGTAACGGGCAGATAAAGGTTCAAGATCCTCCTCGCGGGGGGAGAATCAGTGGGAGAGGGGGGCTGTTGATGAGGCCTTCTCCTACGAATTCGCCGGCTGGGCGAGGAGGAGAGAGGGAGAGGGAGAGGGGACGTGGGAGGGCTGGGGTGTTGTGGGTGCCATGATCTCGTGCGATTGCACACGGATACCATGGATTCATTCGGCAATAATCACACTATCAGAATGTCCTACACACACCCTCAACTCCAACTCCTGCTCCTACTCCTACTACTCCTTAGCGTCGTCCTCCTCGTCATCAGCAACATCGTCATCGTCATTCTCGCCCCGACTTGTTATCCTATCCTGTCACGGCTCGTTATCCTGGACGGATAATTCTTGGGATGGCATAAACTTCCACACCACCACTCTACTCCGATGTTTTTTTTCGCCGTGGATTTGTGTGGATCGTGAATGTGTGGATTTCATGGGCTGGTATCGATGATTAACCAGTAGACTGGAAGCGTGGATGAACCATCGCTGGAGATAATTTGGTTCGGTTCCAGAGTTCTTGGGAAAAGGGAATTTGAAACACCACCACCACTAGTACCGCTATTACTACTATTGCTACCACAACAAATTGCTCGCCTCGCCGTCTGGGAGCAAGAGATAATCGGATTTGGGGATTTGGATGTTGGGAGGGGGTTCGTTGTGGATTGGGTTGCTGGGCTGTCGGTTTTCTGTTTTGCGTTTGAGTTGACTGTTTTTTTTTTTTTTTTTTTTTTTTTTTTTTTTACTCTTGGTTCGGTTGTAAGGGTGGAAGTTGGGAAGTTGGGAGATTGGAATTCGCAAGTACTAGTACGTAACCTCAGCGGAATGAACGAACGAACGAATGTGATATAGTGTATTTCTGCGGGTCTAAATGCCAGTAATGTCGTGTTGTCGTGTATTGCCTCATGTTGCGTTGTTGGTTGATAATTGATGGTTGGTCGTTGATGGTTGATCGTTGCTGGGTAAGTGTCGTGGAGTTTTACTAGCTCTTGTCATTGATTGGTTTTTTGTTGTTGTGGTGATGGTGATGGTGGAGGCGGCTGTGATTGTCGTCGTTGCTGCTTGTGTCGGTATCTAGTGTTATTGATATTGTCTGAATATGTGTGGGTGAGTGGATGGGTGAATGGGTCGGTATGGGTGTCAATGAGTATTGAGTATCCGTGTGTGTGTGTGTCGATATCGCGTTATTCAGTCTGGGGTTTCTATCAATTTATCTTTCTATCTATCTGAATAGCGATACTACTCCTCCAGTCTCAATCTTCAACCTTTTGAGTTTCGAGTTTCCGAGTTTCGATTTACTCTCTAGCCTCATGGCAGGCTACCATCATGCTTTTTCAAGTTCTGTATCGTCCTCACCAGATATCGATATCTTCAAGTTAGTATTATTTTTTTCTATAATCATGATGCCGTTGTTCTCTTTATCTTTCTCCATAACCGGTTTACCAATGGCATCCAGACCCTTGGCTCGACTGTGGTGCGGGTCTCCACTGGACGTTGTTTTCGAGTCTGAGTCGACACTGCAACCGCAACCGCAACTGCAACTGGAAATTCATACTTTGCTCCTCTCAGGCTCTACATAGCAGTGATTGATATCCTGCTGCTGTGACACCTCTTGATGCACAACCTCTCAGACCATAGGCTACATGATTGATTGATTGATATCATTTAAGCGTATGCGTCCCTTTGGGATATGGCGCGAGAACTAACATACAAAACACCCCCTTTCCGCAGCATAACGCTGCTTCTATTCGACAGACTCTGCTTTATCCATTTTCAACCATTCTCTCGCCGGCCTTGCTGCCTTTGCAGTGGCCGCCTTTTGAGTTGTACCCTGCTGTGCACTTATACTCTCCTATATCCACCGGTTTCTTCTTCCCTTGCTTCTTTATATGCTCATATCCTCTTCTCCCCCGTCCTCTCTCTCCCATCCCCATTCATCGAGCACCCGCTCTTCTTCGACTGGGTCATCTACTTCTGTTTTCGGTCTGCCCACGAGCGTTTCCTCGATAAATTTTAGGATTGCCGGGGTGGCCCTTGGTTCTGCGAAGATTGTCGACAATGCATGCATCCTCGTGAACCCGTCTTTCTTCAGCGTGTTCCAGAGCTCCTCTTGCTCCCTTCTCCATACTCTACATTCCTTAAACAGGTGGTCTTGGGTCAGGCGGGGTCTGTCGCACCACCAATATTCGTCACTTTCTCTTTTCCCTATCGACATCAGGTATACGGCCGTGACTGTGCGGTCTGCCGTAAACCTGTAGTATTGTGAGGCTACCTTTTTACGGGCTTTTGCTGCTGATGGGTCCATTCTGGTCGACTTTCTCAGCTAATATCGCTGGGGGTAGTACTTTTGGCACTTCTCCCCAAACCACTTCTGTTCTTCTAGGCGTCTGGCTTCATTGATCAGCCAGCTGATATGGGCTAGTGAGGGTTTCTGAGTCCCTCGGGAATTCTGATTGCGGGTGACGGCTTCTTTTGCCGCTTTGTCTGCTACTTCATTGCCAACTATGTCTTGATGGCCGGGTACCCAATGCAGGTGTACATCCACTCCTCTATGGTTTAGTGCAGCGTAGCATCTCCAGATCTCGTTGGCTAACCTTTGACCGGGCCCTGGGTCCAATGACTTGATCCGTTCCAGCACAAATTTGGAGTCCGTGAAGATCCGTATTTCGTTGAGTCGACTTGCGTTTGCTGAAGTGGTTTTCAGAGTCTCTGCGATCGCGAGTAGCTCAGCGTCGATGCCTTCTTGATTCCTTCCCAACGTCCATCGCTGGGTCTTCCAGGCTCCATCTGCGTCACGCCATGCCACCGCTGCCCCAGTGTCACCCTCCCAGTTCTTTGATCCATCCGTCCAGAAAACCTCCACCGCTCTTTGGTCGGGGACTAGGGGTCTGAGCTCGTATATATTGGCCGTTCTTTCAGCATACATTCGCTCTTCAATATGTATTGAGCTATGAGGTACCGGTTTAGCAGTTTGCGGGGGTACTCTCTCCGCGCCAAAAGACATGTCCGTTAAGTCGTGAATGCAATCCCGAAGAGCCCTTCCCAGGTTGGTTGCTTTCTTTTGCCCAATGCTATACGAGTCCATAGGGATAATCATTGCTAAGGGGTGGTCGGTCGGTAGCTTCAAGGCCCGGAGAGCATATTTTCTCTGGCGGTAGCGTAGAAGGGTCGAGGCAGGGTGTAGTCCGGCTTCTCTGATCAGTGGTCTGACCGGCGTGGTCCGCAGCATTCCCGTGATGGTACGTGCTTGCTCATTGATGAGTTTCTGGATGTGGAGGACTCTCCCGTCCGCTCGGTCCTTCCTCCACCAGAGTTCCGCCCCATATAGTGCGATTGCCTGTGACGTGGCTATTAGGATTTTCCTGACATGCGACGGGGAGAGTCCTTGGGCCGACGCCAGCCTCCGAGCTTGGTACAGCATTGTACGGGCTTTTTTTAGTCCAATTGTAACGGGCAAGGGCTGAGGATGCAGAGAGAGGGCCAGGGACACAGCGGTCGGGCAGGTGGGAGGACGAGAGGGTGACGAAGTACTGATATTCAGGAGGCCGGCAGCTTCTACAAGCTTCGGCGGACAAGGGACAAGGCGAGGGGAGGACAACAGGTTCAGAAGGGCAGCGCCCACAAGACAAGATCGTATTCCGGCAGTATAACAAGAGGTCAGGATAAGGAAAGTGTGACGGCGTGGATATTCTTGTTCCCTTTGTCTTCTCTTAGTTTTTGTGGTGGGGTCATCTCATTGTCCTTCTGTCGTCTTACATTGTGTTGTGGCTATGTTGTGGCTATGTTGCGGCTGTGTTGAGTACGTGTGTTGTATGGGGGCTGTGCGGAGGCTGTGCTTGACCATGTGGTTGTGGGGCTACGCAGGTGTCATGGACGTCGGCGATGCTGTATACGACAGCGTGAGGCTGTATCGACAGACCGTGGGAATACGGGGAATCGACGAGCGAAGGGCTCTCAGGGTTGTGGCGAGTCGGGTTACAACAGACTGGTCAC
>ML220195.1:0-24510 GCA_004786065.1 Ascodesmis nigricans | reverse complement strand
CGAGCTACATACAAAAACGTCCCCTTTCCGCAGTGTTATGATGCTTTTCTCCAGGCTCTATTTCACCCATTTTCAACCCTTTTCTCGCCGGCCTAGCTACCTTTGTAGTGGCCGCCATTTGAGCTGTACGCTCGCCCCGTACTTTGGCTCTCCTGCCTCTCCCATTTTTCCTTCTTCTGCGTTACGCATATGATCTATTATCATGAACCACCTTCACGCCATGTAGAATCCCCGGCCCCCGTCTCGTATATCCCGTCTCCGGTCTCCGTTCCGTATATTCCGTCTCCCGCCCACGTCCCGTACACCCCGTCTCGCCCCGAATGAAGTCCGCATGATTTCAACTCCCGTAACTACCGTCTTCGGCACTCAGGCTTGACAGCCCTCGTACACACATATGGCCGATGCCGAACTTTCCTCGACCTCGCAACATTCCGATTACTCCTCGTCTTGCTCCATGTCCCGCGTACACCGTAGTCTTCTACCCGACTTACCCAGACTCAAGGGTTTCCATGAAGGATCCCTCAAGCCTATATAAGATACCTATCCTCCATGTCGTTAGCTCCTCACGCAACAATTTACATTCACATTCACTTTACTTTACCCTGCCTTCACTTCCTGACCCTCATTCACTCTTTAGCCCCGAAGCCCCTTCGGCCCCTGTGTCTCTCGTGTCCCAACCTCGCCCTTGGCCTCCCCGAAGATAGCCCTGACCCTCCTCGTCTCCGAAAGGCTCGCGTGTCACCTTCCCGTCCTGGTATCTCGATTTCCCGTGGCAGCATTCCTCACAGCTGCCCCCGTGTCTCCTTCTCGGTTCTTTGATCCATCCGTCCAGAACACCTCCACCAGTCTTTGGTCGGGGACCAGGGGTCTGAGCTTGTATACATTGGCGGTTCTTATAGCCTTCTCGCGTTCTTCGATATGTATTGAGCTATGGGGTATCGGTTTGGCAGTATGCGGGGGTACCCTCTCAGCGCCAAAGGACATATCTGTTAAGTCATGAATGCAGTCCCGAAGAGTCCTTCCCAGGTTGGTTGCTTTCTTTTTCCCAATGCTATATAACTCCATTGGGATGGTGATTGCCAAGGGGTGATCTGTCGGTAGCTTCAGGGCCCGAAGAGCGTATTTTCTCTGGCGGTAACGTAAGAGGGTTGCGGCCGGGTGTAAGCCGGTTTCTCTGACCAGTGGTCCTATGGGTGTAGTCCGTAGCATTCCTGTGATGGCGCGAGCTTGCTCGTTGATGAGTTTCTGGATTTGGAGGACCCTCCCATCCGCTCGACCCATCCACCAGAATTCTTCACCATACAGCGCAATTGTCTGTGTCGTGGCTACCAGGATTTTCCTGACATGCGACGGAGAGAGTCCGTGAGTCGACGCTGACGAAGGTAAAAACCGACGTCGCCTTCTGTACGGCCCGGTGTCAGTAGATAGGGCAGCGCTGCCGTGGTACAGTTCTACGGTAGCAACGTCCGTACGTGCTCTCGTAGATAGAAGCTGGCAGCTAGCTTCCGCCGTAGAATGGAGGCGTCTCGCGAGGGTGTCCCGTAACCTCCTATAACCGTATAAACCGACCGTATATTCGTTCCGTACAAAAACCGTGTGCTTTGTGGTGATGTTCCGTTCTTTTCGTTGTTGCGCGTCATGCTAACCATGGTGCGTGCCTTTCTAACCTTACAGACCTCAGCCCTAAACCCTAAGCCCTACAAGACCGCGCTCCTGACTCATCCAAAATCCATCTCTCCATTCCAGCATCGCCATATGACGTCGAGGCGTTAGCCCACGACAACGCCAGCCTCCGAGCTTGGTACATCACTGTATGAGCTTTTTTCAAGCCTATATTGTGGTGTTCTCGGAGTTTAAGGTGGCTGTCAAGCCAAACCCCTAGCCATCTAGTTGCCCTGTTGTTGTACTGGATCCTAGAGTTATTTATTCGAATGCTGAGTTTTGTGACGTTGTCCCTGTGCTTGGTATTGTTTTGCCTTGAGAACAGGATTGCCTCGGTTTTTCCCAAGTCGAATTCGATAGCGTTCCGGGCTGCCCACTCTCCAGCTGCCTTCGCTGCTGATTCCAGGTTTCGGGTGATTTTGTCGACGTCTTCTCCCGTCGCCAGCCAGCCGACGTCATCAGCGTACGAAATTCCAATTACACTGCACTTGGCCTCGACCTCCTGGAATACCCCGCTCAGGTATATGGCAAAGAGTATGGGGGAGACTGGGGACCCTTGGGGAACCCCGGACAATACAGAGTGGCTTCCTAGCTCGTGGCCGTCTATGACCATGCTGACACTTCTACCTTCCAGGAAGCTAGATGTCCATTGGATCAGGCCGGCATCGATGCCCTTCTTTTCCATGCTGGCGAGTAGGCACACTCGAGATACATGGTCAAAGGCACCTTTCACATCCATTAATAGCATTGCTGCCGATTCCTTTGCGGCCCAGGCCTGCTGGATTCTATCCATGGCTATGGCCACTGCGTCGATCGCTGATCTGCGTTGGCGGCTCCCCATTTGTCTGGTGTGCAAGCCCCTGGAGCCCAATGCTTCGCAGTGTGCGGAGATGAGTTACATTGATTGATTGATTGATATCATTTAAGCGCATACGTCCCTTTGGGATATGGTGCGTCAACTACTCTACAACCTCCACCCTCCCCCTCCCCTTTTAGTTCTGCTTCTTACAGGCTTTCTGTATACATAGAATTTTGTCCACTGTCAACCCTATTTCTCGCCGACCTTTCGCGCTGGCGATGGCCGCCTTTTGAGTTGTGCTAGCGAGCTTCTAAGCACATTCTCTCCTCTTCCTTTTCATTATTGTGTGTGTCCCCTCCCCTCCTCCCCTCTGCTCTCCACTCTCTCCGCACTCCGCTCTCCGTTGTCACCGTTCTCCGCTTTCGACGCCTCCTATTCCCCTCCTTCTTCCGTTCCAGCTTCTCCCTCTTCGTGCTGCTCCCACCCCCACTCCTCCGCCCTCCTCTCTTCTTCCTCTCTCGTTTCTGAGTCGTTCTGCACCTTCCCCACATTTGTCGTTTCCAGGTAATTCAGAATCGCCGCTGTAGCCCTCCGTTCCGCGAAAATAGTAGAGAGTGCGTGCCTTTTTGTGAGGCCAACCTGCTTTAGGTCTTTCCACAGCTTTTCCTGTTGCCTTCTCCAGTGTCTGCATTCTTTGAAGAGGTGTTCTCTATTCTGACGAGTTTCTCCGCACCACCAGCATTCGTCGCTTATGGCTCCCCCTATTCTTTTTAAGTATTCCGCGGTTAAGCCTTTGTCTGTAGCGAATCAGAAGTATCTGCTCGCGAGGCTTTTACAGGTTTTCATTGCTGTTTGGTCAGGTTTTCGAGTTCGGGGGAGTTTGAATCGTTGCGGGTAGTATTTCCCGCATGTTGTGGCTGCCCACTCTCTCTCTTCATTCTCCGTTCTCTGTCTCAGTCTCCGAGCAATGTGGGTGATTGAGGTCGCCCCGAAGCGCCTCGCGTTCTTGTGTTGACTCTGTCTGGAGGCTTCTTTTGCAGCTTCGTCTGCAACCTCGTTTTCTTCGATACCGTGGTGCCCTGGGACCCAGTGGAAGTGGGTCTCTATACCCTCTTCTTTCAGCTTTTGGTGGTGTTCTCTGATATCTTCCACGACGTTGGACCCTGGTCCTGGTTCCGTTGATTGGATCCTTCTCAAGGCGTTTTGGGAGTCCGTGAAGACTTTGAGCGTATTGACCGAATCCCCATTTTCTGGGGTACTCTGTAGAGCATAGTGTAAGGCTTCGGATATAGCGAATAGTTCTGCATCGATAACCTCTTTTGTCGACCCCAAGTTCCATAGTCTCGTTTTCCACTGTTCTTCGGCGTCCAGCTGCGCTGTGGCCGCCCCGATGTTTCCTTCGGAGTTACGTGACCCATCTGTCCAGACTATTATGGTTCCTCTCTGGGGGATTGCATGTTGTGATGCTACGGCTAAGGCTCTCTCGGTATCGGCAATGTGTATTCTGTCTTTTGGAATGGTCGGCTCTATGGTTCTATCGGGAACTATTTCGACCCCGGCGTCTAGTGTGGTTGCTGCCTCGATTCTGCTCAGTAGAAGTCTCCCCACGGTTGGAGATGAGTTACCTCTGACTAAATAGCATTATATAATAATGGGAGAGAGAATTGATATCTACGGTCATAGAACGATGAAAACGAGGCTTCCCGTCCGCTCAGCCATATCTAAGCATCGTATCGCCTGGTTAGTACTGCAGTGGGTGACCATGCGGGAATCCCAGGTACTGTAGATTCATTTTTCCCCTTATTTTCAATAAAACTTGGGCGATCTTATTAGAGTACCATCCGGCTGGCTGGTATTCATCCCATTTATCCCCGCTTATCTAGAAGTAGTGTCGATTGGATCCCGATATGGTCAGGGTACAGAAGTGGAATTGACTTAATGGTGGTGGTATTGACAACGGTCTACATGCGAGTTTCCTGTTTTGAGCAGTAAGCACTCTGTTGAACGAAGGTTTTCCCCCGAGATGGGTGTGTATGTAAACGGATGCTCGCCAGCCCGGTGGCTGTGGCTGAGCCGAGACTCCAATTGCCATGTTGAAATGAAATACCAGTGAACGCAGTGATGGGCTGGAAATGTAGGGATATGATGTCAATCTGAATAGCCTCGTCGCGGAGGAACTTCAATTGAAAGCCTAGGGGCCGGCGGGTGGTGTTGATATGCGCCCGTAAAGCGTCTAGGACGAATTGGTTGTTGGGGAAGGGGTTCCTAATATGGGAAATATGTTCCAATTGGGAAACACGATAGAGAAAAACGATATCTGTATTCAACGTATCTTTATCATGGATATGATGCGGATGACGATGGGTGATGCATTATGCGGCGACTCGAAAGAGCTTAAGGGGATATTCATCACTGTTCGTGTAGTAGGGAAGGATCAAGGGATCTACTACATTGGCGGCGGGAAGCTGGAATGTATACAAGATTAGCTTTTTTCTACATTGCCGTCAATGTAGCTCGGGTGTGATTGGATCTGGACTATGGTTGGATATTTCTGGGGAGTTCCGATTCAGCTGAGAGTCCCTTGTTACTGAATACTTTACCCTATTCACTGTGTTGGGTCTCTATGGTAGCCACCACAACAGTAGCCCCGGCACACTGATCTTGAACTTGAACTTTGAACCCCTCCATCCGATCAGGATCCAGATCTATGGTAGACAAAAATCTATCCGAATCCCTTCGAGCTCAAATTGCAATGGAGTTTGCCTTCCTCGCATACCCGCTGTTCACATGTAGCCTTCCCCGCAAGGAGATCTCGTCCCATCTTGTCTCGTCGAGTCTCATCCGTTTTCATCCCTTTTGAGGATGTTTCATCTCATCCCGTCATGTCCGTCGCCACAACCCCAGTTATATCTCCTTGTCTTAAACACCGAGTCCGCGGCCACAATAAAAACTCAAACCTTGGAACATGACTTAACCCACCCATGCCCCAGTCGATGGCCTACGGCGGCAAGGCCAGCCACTGGCATGGGATGAGAAGGAATAAGATAGGATGGATTTGGGCTGAGCTGAAACGAAATGTGGGTTCTCAAGATTTCATCCTAATTAAGCCAGATCTATTCGGGAGCCATGCTCCTGATGATGGAATCTTTCTCGCGGTCCCTTGCTGTGGACTCGAGTCGACTCGAGAATCATCTGCCAGGCTCGAGATTGAATGAGTAGGGAAGAAAGCTGGAAAATAACATGGAGCTCAATTCGGTTCACGTGGATGGAGTTATAAGTTGTGACGGAAGGCGGTTGTGGGGCATGGGTTATGATTCGGTTTGTGATTATCAGTGGTGTTGGTTTTTCCCAGGAGGATTAAGTTTCGGCTTCTCATAGAGCGGAGAGAAAGGTTAAGAAGAATGTGTAGTGGCGGTATATACACTGGTTGACAATTGAGTGTATATTCCTCCGTTGCGCGTTGAGTACTAGACCGCCGGGACTTCCAGTTGTCAAGCAACATTTCCCGATATCCTATAGTACTTCTTCCTTCCCCTTAAATCTACTCTCTCATCTATTCAACTTCCAAGTCCCTTCCTTTCCATCCCATACTAGCCTACCCCCGCTCCCCACTCCCGACGACCAGACGCTGAACCCACCCCTCACATCACCGTTGCAGCGTCGCAGTGTTTCGACATCAACATCAACATCAACACCCCCCCCCCCTTCGCAGTGAAGTGGAAAGCAGGTACTCGAGTGTAATTCAATCTCCGAGAAGAGTATTCATGGTTAACGGCAAGCTGGAGCTCAAAATTAACACATTGGGGATACCGTTCTTCCCGCCCGGGCTCCTGGCGGGTGTGGAGAGAGGGAAATCACCGTATTCATCATAATCATTAAAGCTGCCATAAAGAACCGTGGAGAATGATGCACCATGACTCCTTCCGCCATCAGGCCCCCAACCTCACCCTCACCCGCAGATCACCTCACCCCTTCCCCCACCTCGCACGCCCCCACGTGATCTTGACCATCCTTCGGATAAACCCAACCAACCCAACCCAACGCACCCCCGGCCCCCAGTGATGTTGCGCTTCCGCTTCCGTGCCAAGTCATACCATCTTGCGCATCAGACAGCATCGAGCATCGGGCATCGGGCATCGATATTCACTTGCCGGCATGGCCAAGTCCGGAGGCCTTGAGGCCGGGTGTCGATGGGAGGGATCCATGTGATGATCGTGGAGGATGGGCATTTCAACTCGAGAAACATCATCACATCGCGGGGGGCTGGAGACTCGAGGATAGCAGAAACAGTCGCTTTCGAGATACCACGAGATATCATCGATAACTCCCTCACCCACCCGAGAAAACTGCTCCCCTTACGATGAGATGAGATGTTGAACACCATAGGCTACACAACGCAACGCAATTTCATCATCATCATCGGGCTGGATTGGATCGTCGGCCAAACCGTCGCGTCTTGTGTGGTCCACCGGCGCCCCCAACTACAGTACATATAGTCTATTCGTATAGATATCGCCATCCCTCTTCTTCCATAGCGCAGTCCTATAATAATCTCCCACCATCGATAGCGTCGTGTCATCTTTGATCCAGACCAACACCGACAACATCTTCACAAGAGAGATGGCTCGAAAGACCGTTCTGGCATCTACCCGCAACCCGTAGAATGCGTCACGGATGAACCGGTAGTTGGATGTTGTCGATAGCGCGTCGTTGGGCCTCGGTGGTTCTGGTGGCCAGAGGTTGTGGTGGGTTGTGGAGATCGGGTCCTCACCGACCGCGACCGCCGACCGAGCATGAAGAACCGGCCGACGGAGAGAGAAATACATGACACTACAGGTACACCATGGATGTAGACAGCGTAAGACAGTACTCGATATACGGTGTGGGGATGTTGTGTTGTGTTTCCCCTCGAGCGACAAGCAAGAAAAACCACTCAACTCGAGTGTGCTCCCCAAAATCCCTCACATGTGTGTGTGTGTGTGTGTGCGTGTGTGTGGGCGGTGCTCCGAACCCGCTCCCCCTCCTTACGGACAACGATGAAGTTGATGAAGATGATGATGATGGTTCTGGTGGTGACGTTGACGTTATCGTTAAGTTTTAAGCACCATGTTCACCCAGCGGTCCCGCCATCCCCTGGCCCTGGCCCCCTGTGCTTGTCTGTGGTGCCTGTATATGCTTGTGCCTGGTGGTGTTCGTGCGGTGTTCGAGAAGCCCGGAGCAACGTGCAAACCTTGTTGTGCTGTGAACCCCTGGTGCTGGATGGTGAGGATGGGATGTGGGATTCCGAGGGCGCGGATGCAGGATGCCGCATGGGGGATTGGGAGTGTTGGGATTGGGGGGGTTCAACCTTGTTCTCGCCAGAGTTCGGAGGGGAAGTTGGTCAGCCAACTGGGGTTTGGTGGGAGGAGCAGGATGATCAGCCTGGAGTGAAGATTTGCTTGTCGAATCAGTATATACGTCGTCTTTATTTCATCATGAGCATCGTTTTTCGCCCCCCGCCCCCAGGTTCGTTATCACCAGCCACCATCAACCCCAGTTCCCTCCCCCGTAGATTCCATAGGGCTGTCGTTTAACGTTACTGGGGTTCACAACGGCGTCGATTCATCGCCGGGGTTTGCATCCTTGACGTTGACGTTGATGGCGGCGAGAAATAAGCTTTGTCGTTGGCAAGGTCAAGGTCAAGGGTGGGCGATGGATGGCGGGGAACCTGATATACCAATAGGCATGGGTTTAGGATGGGATGGGGTTAATGCGATGACTCGAGATGGGGGATAGGTAGCGTTTGGAATCAGAATCGCGGACTTAGAGCTGTCGCTGGCCGAAACGACATTATCCGAGCTCTTCCGACTCGGATGTGTGGTGTCGAGACGTCGCATCACGACTGCAACACATCATTACCCGAAGAATATCAACATGATGATTTGGTCGACACATTCGATTCCTCTCTCTCACAATTGAACTCGAATCACTCCGCCACCCCTGAACTCCGAAATCTGCAGCATGTCGTTGCGCAGGAGAAAGGGAAATAGTATTACTGTAGATACCTGCGCAGGTACCGGGAGATATGTTGCATATACTGGGTGTATATGTGCATTGTATTACACTGTAGGTAGTGTATAACACTGTGCAGTACTGAGATTTGGAGGAAATGAAGTGAGGGAGAAGGGAGACGTTGGAGGCATGTGAAGAACACCTCCTACTGGAGTTGACGACACAATGCAGCACAGCGGCGTCGTAAAGGACACGCGGAGTGTGTTGATCGCCGGGGTGTTCGCGTCACCTTTCTCTCCCACAGTCATTGGACTCCAAGTCAGAAGCCAGCTCAACGACTCGGAAGTAACGGAAAGTGATCGTGGTGCGTTGGTTATGATTTGGATCGGATACCATTCTTACTTCCTCATATCTACCAACCTCCATCAATCCACTTCTCGTCGCGCATGGGATATGATCCTCCCCCGAACCTCTTCCTCTGATCCGACTCATCACTCTCGCTCCCATATAAATACACTGCATACCACTAGCACCCACCCAGTACTATTACGTGGCTATTATAACACGCTACGCAACATACACTGCCCAGACAACGTGTTTAGTGTTTCATGCTTCGTGTTTCCATCCGACTTGCAGTGATCGGACGTGTGGTTCCGCCTGTACTCAGTACTGTAAACTATTGTGTTCCGTCACACTGCGAACCAACCTGGGTCGAACTACGTTATCGGTTACACGTTGGACACGGAGTACCCATGCATACGGTGGAGTGGTGGAATGGTGTCACGGCCGGGGGTTTCCATCTCATCGTTATACCCCAGTTTGTGCTGGGCTTGTGTTACGATACAACTATCACGGCTTGGACTGGACTGGTTCTTCACGCTGTGTGTTTTCTTTCTCCCTTTTTCAACTCCTTCCGCCGGCATGATTGGTATCGGTGTACCTGTACTCTACGATCAGATATCGTGGATGCCGCGTCGAGTCTACTGTGTCCATCCATCCATCGATTTCATGGCGTATAGGAAAACAGAAAACACAGAAGACATCCACAACTCCAGGATACGTATCGATATAACGCGGACGCAGAGTAAGCTTCTACAACTTCAAGTTCTTCAGACGGTACACCCTGGCCGATATATAGTACAGTGTACCTCCAACTCCATTCGAAGTGTTCAACATCCTCGCGTGCGCATCGCATCGCATCATCACGCTGTTTGCATGCCGATACCCGTGTGCAACAGCCACGGGGTTTAAAGTTTTCTTTCTTTCTTGCTTGTGGAACTGGAGCACCGGCGGGGGGCCTGGGGGGACGGGTATGTGCATATACTGCGTATTTAATGTCGTGGGTTGCAGTCGGAGTCGGAGGTTATGGGCGGAGTAGTTACTATAGATCGGAGGAGAGGAAATGCAGTGGGAGGAGATATTGGTGGAGTAACTTGAGCCTGAGTACTATGTATAGGCCTCCATGTGGATATATATAGTACTATCATAGCTCAAGTTCGTGCAACGGTGAACTTCGAGTCGAGTCGAGAGGGAATTGAAAGGGAACTTGAACTTGGAGCCACACACCGCCGATAACTACGTTTGATATCTTCCCAGAAATATCACCGGCCGGCGGCGAAGGTGTTCGATAGCTCAGACAACGATGATGGTACTAGTATCACAGTCCCAATGTTTCCGATGACGATGATGTTCAACCCCGGTACGTCCCCGCGTACCAATAAAAGTACACGTGGCGGTGAAACAACCCCTTCTCATCGCCGTCCGTGCAGTGGTTGTTGTTTCTCGCAACAATTCTCTGCGGAACGATCCGATCAAGGCAAAAGCCGGCGGGGGTGAAACAACCTCCGTTATACCGATATATCCACCATACACATAGAGTACTCTACATATATACATAACGATTCACATCCTGTACTATACTAGTATCGTACAGTAAGTTATGTATGCACAGGTACGCTACCGGCGCGTCGTGGTTCCTCAGATAGGTATCGCACGCAATGTCAGCTTCCATGCTTCTACGATACGCTTCTACAGCACGCATCCATGAGAACTCCTGTATTGTAGGATGGGTATGTACATACTCCATCAGCGGTACCAGTACGATTGAGTACCATATGTACTCGTACATACAACGTAACAGCTCGCTTCCGCGTTTGCACCGTAACGTGATCCTCGACGATATCCCTGGTATCCCACCCATCACAGCCGGGGTTTGGAGATGAGATGAGATGATACCATGGTAGGTCGGCCGAGTACCGTTTGTATGTATGTCCTCTATGTCGTGGGTTTCCACGCAAGGGGCGGTAGTGCAACGGGAATTGAATGACAACTGCGTCGCCAGCGACCAGTAACAACCAGCGGTCGTCATGGTGGCACTGTGTTACGGAACGGCTTGTAGAGTAGGTAGGTAGGTAGTGAACATCGGAAAAAACACGTCCGCGTGCAAGTGCAAGTGTCCTTTTACCTTACACCAGCCAAAGTTCATGATGCGGAAATGCATAACATATAGTACCTAACATGATGGGTATTAGTACAGTGAATTGTGTAGATAAGTAGATAGGTAGATAGGTAGATACACTAGGTACTATACGGAGCACGTGGACTTCGACATATGGTACCGAACTCGACGCTGGATCGGAAGGCGACACCATAGTGCAGCCGTTACGAGATGATGGGGAGTGGGGCTCAGAAATGTATTTTAGTTTATTATATTTCATCAGTAATTCAATTTTACCTCCTCGTCTATGACTCGGAGTACATCATCCGCTGCAGCATATCAGACAGTGCGCCCTTACGCCGACGCATCGACGACGACGGCGATGACCCAGATTTAGATTCAGGTTGAGAGAACAACCCGCAGCGGCTCATGTTCAGGTTGATGTTCAGGTTGATGTTTCCTCAGTTGCACCTGCGTCCCCGCGTCCTCACCGCGAGGGGGCGACCATTTCGCTCCGGTAGCCTCCTCCACTGCATCCATCCTCATTCATCTCATCCCTTTGATCCATCACCTCTCCTCCAGGATCCACCTTGATCTGGCGATGTACTCATTTCAATTCAATTGCTTCCACAATCTCGACAAAAGCTCGAGATGGGGGGCTGGGAAGCTGGACGGAGAGAAGCCAGGAGGAATGTCTGGCTTCTCGATTAGTTGATCCAAGTTGAGGTTTTCACCCTTTACCTTGTCGATAGTATAGCGCCTAGTATAGAGTCCGAGCCGTAGCGGGGTACTGTATCGTGGATACATCCCATCCCTGGGTATAGTAGCGGGAAGCGGGAGGGATATGGAGGAGAGATGAGGTGGATAGGGATGATTTCAACTGGAAAGAGGGATGATTTCAGCGGGATTCGAGGAGGGATGTTGCCAGACATGTAGAATAGAGCGAGAAAGATGGTGGTTGGGACAAGAAGGAAACGCCGGAAGATGGCGGGACATGGATTGGAGAAGGAGACGATGGGATGAGATGGGAGATGAAGGAGAAGGTAGACTATAGTACTACCTAGCAGTGCAACGAGGGGCGAAGATGGTTATGTAAGGAACGGACTCGGAGTCGGAGGAGCGCGGATGGATGAGATGAGAGCCTGTGGGATGGGATGAGAGCCTAAGGGTTGGGATGAGATAGAAAGCGGGGATATTGTGACCCAGCGGGATTCGGGTTGGGAGTTGATGTGAGGAGACGAGAAAAGAGGCGAGGAGAGCATCGGGAGAATGATGAAAGGGGACGGAAAGGAATGAGATGATGGGACAGGATGGGATGGAAGCTCGAGAATCATGATGTGATGGATATCCGTCACTCACTCCCAAGATCCCAAGAACCCGAGAAAAGCAATATCGATTGGCTCTCCAGCATTACCCTGTAGTATACTCGCACAACGTTCTTGCATAGCCCTGAAACGACCACCTACAGAAACTACGCTTCTTCCAGCGCTGTAGGATTTGCGAGCCACTGTCATACATCCACTGGCTGTAGCGTGCAGTATTTATCAACACTGTGGAGAGCGAACTTGGGAGATTCAGATAGTTACGCGTGGCTGTCGGTGGGCGTGTGGAGGGGTGTTTCAACTCGCGATGTGATGTGTTTGCCTGCTGGTCTCATCGCTCCGGCCAGTGTTTCCAGGCACTCGGGAATCACGAGCGTCGAACACGATATGTGATATTGTGGCAAGCAGGCACGCTGAGATGAGATGAGACGAGATGGTGAGCTGAGCTGATATGTCGACGTGGTACTCACATTGCATTCCCGGTATCGAAATTATGTGCCTACAGGCAGTTATTCAGAATACACAGAAATATGGACTAACTAAGCTCTCTGATTCCTGTAGAACTCCTCGACTCGGCACCTGTGCTGACGGGGCTGGACAGACGGATGATGGGGGTTCTCATCGGGCCTAGGCACGTTGGATGAGCCACCCCTGCTGCAGATGGTCGCCTGGATAGGATTGGTGTGTGGGAATCCAGGCTGCTCCGAGGATCGCCGCCACACCGGTGGGGATGGTGGAGGGGGATTTGTCGGGGTTGGTGGGAGCCATCGGAGAGCATCGCCATTGCCATCGGCAGCATCTCCATTTATGGATGAAGAGATGGATGAAGAGATGGATGAAGAGATGGAGATGGAGATGGAGATGGAGATGGAGATGGAGAAGGACGATACATCGACAACCTCCACAAAGATGCGGCTCTCCACAGCATTCTTCTTCCTCTCCTTCTTCGGAGCTCATCTCCTGTTGACTCAGCAGCTACTGCACGAGCGTTTCGGGGCGCCGGGGGAAAGCGCTTGGCTGGCTGGAAGAATTTCCATCGACGCTTCTGCCGCGTCCTCCGCCGCCGCCTTTGTCGTGGTGGGAGTTTCGTTTCGCCGTCAGCCTGCTTTGCCGACGACAGCAGCTGCCTTACCATCACCCAGAGAGAGACTCACACGCCATCACTCCACCCACCGCTACCCACGCACGCTTCTCCCGTCAGCCACACACCACACCGCGAAACGGAAAAAAAAATCGTGCCTGGCCTCTCTCCTCCTCCTCCCATCCCTACTCCTCCTCTCCTCCTCCCACCCCCCGACCCTCGTCCATCACACCCCGCTACCCCCCCGCTCTTCCCCCATCTCGCTTCATCCCCGCCAGAACAAATAGCAAGTCACCGCTATCCACAGAGTCACCACCAGTCATCTCGTCGAGTCCCTCTCTATCCCCACGCAGGAACGCGTTCCCATCCATCGGCCTCGCCCGCGCTCACTCAATATTCCACGCTTGTGCTGCTACTGCTGTTGCCCACCACCACACACGCACACCAGACCAGACCAGCCCTCACACACTCACCACACCCCCGTCTCATTTCTTCCGCGTCCTCCTTCTCTCATAGAGACCCACCACCCTCGCACACATCTTCCCACGCACTACCCCCAGTCAGGTCTTTCTTGCGCATTTCGCTGCCGCCGCCTGTTGCCTGCATCGCTACCCGCTCTTGTGCTGCACCAAGCCTCCCCCCCCCCCCAATAACTCCCTTCACCCCGGAATCCCGTCTATACAAAGACTCGTAACTTTTTCTCCGGCCCTTCCACACCCCCCCCCCCTACCTCCAGCAGCGCTGGACACAACGCCTCGACCACACCCCTCCCTCCCCCGCCATCCCAACCACCACACCCCGTCTCCTGCACTGAATACCCCGGCCCGCATGTCGCATCCACCTGTAGGACCGCCGTATAAGGAGGAGCCAGGCTCGGAAGTGCAGCAGCATCATCACCAGCATCAGCATCACCACCAGCCGCAGGGCTCCCAGGCACAAGTTAACTCCCAGACACACCCGGCTGCACATCATCCCCATCCACCGCCTTCGTCCCAGCAGCAACAGCAGCAGCAACAGCAACAGCAGCATCTTCCTCCGCACTCAAGAGCCCCAGCACTCAATCACCATCAGCAGCTTCACGGGCCTCCGCCGTCGTCCTCCTACCCGTCACCCCACGGCCCGCCACCGCCCCAGCAACAGCAGCCTCCGCCGCCTCAGCAGGAAATTCCTCAATACTACGCTCAGGCGCACCAATCGCCCTACGGTCCTCCAAGTGCAAGTGGTTCGCAGTATCAGCAGCATCGTACGTCTTCCCCGATGAGATGAGTCTTGTGTGTGTTGAAGCCGCGCGCCATGGGGGCTTGTCGCCGCGACGCTGGGCTGAACCCCCTGCCCCGCCGCCGCTGCCTGTTCATTGCCCCTGTCTGCCCCATCGTCATCACCCTCTCCCCCCCTGCCCACCACCACCACCACCAACGCGTCACCGCCGGTCGTTTTTGCTCCTCCACAATCGCGCTCGCTTTTTTGTTTCTCTCGCTCGTTTGAAAGAGCTTTTTTCCCAATGGCTTCTCGTGAGCAAAAACCGTTTCTTCATGGCCCTTCGCTGACCTTTCGCGTGTCTGCAGCTGCAGACGGCCCAGCACTCATGGCTACCCACGCGATGAGCCGTCCAACCTATCCTCCGATATACCACACACCGCAGGCCAATTCCCCGGCTTCCGTCGCATCGCCGACAGCATCAGATCACCGCTCGGTGTACCAACCACAACCCATGCCAACACTGTATGACTACCAGCAGCAATACGCGCAAATGCAGCAAGGACCTCCATCTTACGCGACCCAGCCGCCTCCACACCACATCACGAGCCAGCCGTTGCTCATGTCGCATTCTCCGACCCAGAGTGTGCCCCCACAGCATCACCAACACGTGGGCGCGCCACCTCCCCCGCCTCAAACTCAGCAAAACGGCCCTCCGAAAGTACAGCAGCAGCAGCAGGCTCCGCTGCACAAGCCAGCGGGATCGGGCAGCTCGTCGTCGGGAAAGTCGGGAAGCTCCATCAATCCTAATGCTGCGCCAGGGCCCATTCCCGCTACGACGCCTCTGGTGGTACGACAGGACAATAATGGCGTGCAGTGGATCATGTTTGAGTACTCGCGCGACAGGGTCAAGATGGAGTACACGATCCGCTGCGATGTCGAGTCGGTAAACGTTGACCAGCTGTCCCCCGAGTTCAAGACGGAGAATTGCGTGTACCCCCGGGCGTGCTGTACAAAGGAACAGTATCGCGGAAACCGGCTGGTATATGAGACTGAGTGCAACAATGTCGGATGGGCGCTGGCGCAGCTGAACCCGCCTCTGCGGGGCAAGCGGGGGTTGATTCAGCGAGCCGTTGACAGCTGGCGAAACTCGAACCAGGATCCAAGGCTGAGGAGTCGTCGAGTGAGGCGGATGGCAAAGTTGAACAACCGGAAAGCGAGTGCGCAACAACAGCCGCCTCACATTGGTGCTGGATCACCAGTGAACGCGCTCCCTTCATCAACCGTTACTGGGATGGCCATGAAGCCAAACGCTCCCATGATGAACAACGGGACGATGCAGCATCACCACCATCAACCTGGGCCAGATGGCAGTAGCACCCCAACAAACGGAACTGATGAGGGAATATCTTCGCTGCTACAGCACCACGCAAGTCAGCAAAGCTACGCCAACCAAATGAGCTCCGGACAAACCTCGCGCTCAACATCTGGCCATCTTTCTCCTGCTGTTGGAAACGCAGAGTTTGGCAACGGCCATCATCAGCCTGCGGATCAGAACAGCGACGTTCGCCCTAGGCACATCTTTCACGGGGGATATACTTCCTATCCTGCCGATACCGTAACGCACACTGGCCCTGGCGGCACTGCTCTCCCTCCCAACATTCATCACGCCGATAACCTCGACGGCCTCGGTGCTCCCCCGAATCATCCCGCTCCAGTGTCGACGTCATCAAGCATGGTCACTCCTCCGCCATCAGAGACTCATCGTACCCCAAATACGGCGTTGTTTGGCGATATTCCTGAACACAAGCAGCGCAAGTTTATCCTCGTCGACGACCCTCAGAGGAACTCACGGGTGCGTGTGCGAGTGACGCTCGATCAGGTCCAGATGCAGGAAATCCCTGATTCGTACCGCAAGTCGAATTCTGTATACCCTCGGAGCTTCATTTCGACACAGCGTGAGCTCGACGACGATAGCGCAAGAAACGAGGTGCACACGATGGTGAAGGTCGACACGATGGATGGATCCGAGATGACCGTGATGACGCCAATGCCGTCCGAGGCAAAGAGGAGGAAGGAAGAAAACCTGAACGAACTCGGGTATCGAATGAGCTGGTCGCAGAGCCGTGTCTTTGCCGGGAGATTACTGTTTCTCCAAACTTCGCGTGAGTAGCATCCCTCTCTTTCCTTCCTTTTGCGGTGTGTTGGGTCGCGCAGTCATGTCTCGCGGGGCCCCTGGATTGTGCGATTGTGACTGGCGACCCTCCTCCGCACTTGGCCTAGCCTGAGCTTGTGGATGGAAATTGTAGCCGATGACACCGTGCTGACTTCTACAACAGTCGATGCGTATAGAAATAAAACGCGATCAAGCATGATGGCGAATGGATCCGATGTCGCTGCCGTTGCGCCCCACCTGGAGACGAGAGTAGGCAAGAGGAAGTGGCAGGAAAGAGCGAGGAGAAGTAGAGCTGCTGCGGCCACGGGGAGCGCGGATGCGGGGAATACCACAGCTTTGGCGTGAGGAATGAGTTGACGATGCGTGGGGGGAGGTTTCTTGGGACGAGGGTTATTTGGGGAGAGGGTTGAGGTGGTGATGTCGTGATGCTGTTGTGGAGCGGCGCTCGTGGCTATTGGAGATTGGAGATGGGAATGGGGATTATTACTGTTGTTGTGACTGTTGTTGTTGGTTATCCTTGATCTCTTGGATCTTGTTGAACTCCTTGTCGGTTTTTTTTTTTTTTTTTTTTTTTTTTTTTTTTTTTTTTTTTTTTTTTTTTTTTTTTTTTTTTTTTTTTTTTTTTTTTTCATCATCATCATCATCTTCTTCTTCTTTACAACCTTCTTCGTCATCGCCGCTTTGTGATGCAGTGGCCTGGTTTTATTCCATTTCCTTTTCCTTTTTGTTTTCCTTTTGAGACTTTGTTGTTTTGAGATTTTCCTTTTGAGAGTGGTTTTGTTTTTTATTTGGAATTTGGAATTTGGAGGGTTCAATTATTACGGGCTAAGGATACTCAGGCTACTACTACTACTATAAGGGTGCGCGGGAAGGTACACAATGACTTGAGCTAAGTTGAATTAAAGATTAAAGATTAAAGTAACGGGATTACAGTAAAGAATGGGACTGGGAGTTGGAAGAGAGGGAAGGAAGAAGAGGGAAACTTGAATGTACTATCGAGACCAATCAAAGGATAGACTGATGGTAGACTGCGGTGGACTGTTGGATAGACTCGTTACTTGGAGTGTGCTCATGTCCCACCAACTGGAACTCCAACTCCGGCTCTGAGTTGGAGTTGTTAATTCTCGTTTATTGTCCCTCATCCTCAGGTTCCGTGGGATATGTAAAGTAGACACCTGCACTACCGGTACATAGGTACAGAATAAAAAGGAAATCCACCCTCCCGTCACGGCGTGCACACACAGCGTAGCCAATGGCCCCTCAGGAGTGTTGAACTGGTGTTGGTGTTGTGCGATGCCGGTGCAGTGGTTGACGGGACTCGGCTGACGGTCAGCGACGCGGCGGGCTTGATTTGACCTGACCGACTGACTGCCTACTCGCCTACCTGACTGGCATATTGTTTTACCTTGCTTAAATTTGCTGTACATAAAGTTACCGTCAACAGTACCTATTCCATACCGTCATCGCCCTGCCGGCCCAGTTAACTACCTATTGTAGATTCAGCTCACTCATCCACGCGGACACCAGGGGTCGTGAGTTTCCGTTGTTATAGTTCGCGCTCGGATTCGGGTTCGAGGGAGCGTTGGGGAGTGTTGGATGCGCCGTGGGAGGAGTGTTGCGGATCGGAGCGCTTGGATGTGAAGTGTCGATGGTGGTGGTGGTGGTGGTGGTGGCGGAGGAAGAGGGAGAAGATGATACGGATGGAGATGCGGATGGGGACTTGGACTCGGAGCGGCGAGTGTGAGGGGAGAAGAGAAGGAGATGGACTCAGGCTGGGGTTTATGTTGGGCTCATATATCATGGATCATGAACAGCATGGACGTGCGTTGATGTTCCGGAACTCTTCTGGATTTCAGTGCCACGGTTCCAGTGACATGGAGGAGAGTTAATATATCGGTTCAGTTGGAGCTGGAGCTGCAGTGGTGAGCTTGCGGGGTGGCCTCGGACTCCGGGGTGCTATGGCGGCGGTGCAGTGGTGCATCTCGTCTCGGCTGGACGGGAGGAGAGAGATCAGAGATCAAGCAATTTCCCGGTCTAAAGGATCTTGTGGGGGTTGGTGGGTGTTTCGGGGTCTGTGATGTGTGGTGTGTGGTGTGTGGTGAAGGCGGATTCGGAGGGACGGGGGTGGAGGGTGGATGGATTCGGACATGTCGATCGTGCGGGTGACAATGGCGATGGTATGTAGTGACGGCCCGGCTGAGGAGGCCGACGCGGCGGTCGCAGTTAACAATAATCTGCATTGCCGTGGGCACAGCGGTGATTGCGATGGTGTTGGGTGAGTTAGTTCTGAAGCTGGATGCGGATATGGACGCAGTGATGGAATTGGGCGGGGTTGGTGGAGGAGGAGGAGGAGGAGGAGGAGGAGTGGTGAGAGTACTAACCTCCTCCGGTAGTAAAAGTTGTGAATGCAGTAGAAGTAGTAGAGTTAGTAAAGTCAGTAGAATATCAGAAAATGAGGATTAGTACTCTTCCCTGGCGTACTATTCTTTGTGTCATGCCCGTGCTGAATGGATGAATGCATCAATGTGAATGAATGTGAATGAAGCATAAATCCAGATGCTTCACGGCGGGGATGGAGATTGGATGGGGATGGGGAGTAACCTAATCCTATTCTGCCGGTGCTGTCGTCGCCGTCGTCACCATCATCCTCCTAAAAAAAAAACATACCGAAAACGAAACCTAATCGCCTCCATCGCCCTCATCGGCGCCCGCATCACGATCAACCTTTTCCCACTCTAAACTACCGAACTCTGTTCCACACCGATGTAAAGCGCCAAACTACGATGCTCGCGGAGACTCTCGCCTCTCTCCATCGCTCCCTATCGTATCCTATCGCAGGCTATAGTCGCCCCGTACGCAACGATCTGGAGGATGGATCAGATCGGACTCGATCTTCACGATGTCCCCGGGATCTGTACGCAGAAACGAGCGTGGATGGCGGGGATATAAAGGACCCTGAGTCGGAGGTCACAGATGGAGCGGAGGTTCCAAGTCACCACCAGCTTGATCTTGAGGCTGGAGGTCAGCAGTTGAGGGGTCCAATTTCGCGATATCTATTCGGGTTTTGAGGGATGCTCACGCGCGGTTCTCGGACTCGGGTTCAGGAGACGGAGAAGATTGGGGGGGGGGGGGAGAGAAGGTGGGTTTTCATAACTCCATCTAGGATTCCATGTTCTAAGTATGATCTTTGGAAACTAATATGCAGTGATCATGGACTTATTCACGGAGCTAGATGGACTGGGATGGGATGTCTAGAACCGTTGTATAGGGGGACGGGAAGAACGTGGGTTGGACTTGCTGGGCTACCGATTACCCGCCGTCGCCGTGTAGTAATGCGGGGTTAGGGTTCTTGTTACCTCAGGGCTCAGGCTTGAGACTTGGGACTCGACACTCAAGTCTCCAGGCTCCAGGATAACGGCGGGAGATACGAGTTGCCAGACATGGCTCACTGAACCTGACGCTACAATTGGAGTCGACGCTCTCAAGGCCCAAGGAGACTGTGACGACGACAAAGAAGAAGTAACCGAAATAGAACTGGTAGAAACCACAAAACAAAGTCGATTATGTAGTAGTAGATACAAACACACAACGCAAAATGAACACTCCCATCCCATCCCCTCCCTCCCTCTCCCTCTACCACAACCCCCTCCCTTCCCTCGTCCTCTCCCACCCCCCACTCCTCCCCAGCCCCTTTCGTCGATCCCACACCAACCCCCTACTCGCTGCCACATCACTCTTCAAACTCCACTTCTCCACCACCTCTACCTTCCCATCGACTGGCTCCCCGTCACGCCCCACAACCTCCACTACCTCGCCCTCAGAGTTCTTCACGATGTCCGGAAGGCCTTTGACAGAGAGCGTGTACGCGCCCTGGTGCGTGTCTGGGTAGAGGTACCCGAATTCTCTGTGAAAAGTCGGGCGGACTGACGAGGATGTGGGGGAGGAGAAGTCGGCGGGGAAGGGGGATGCAGAATGGGCATGTTTTTGACGCGGGAGGTCACAGGTAACTTCATCTGCCTCTTCCAAGTCTAGTGATTTGATCTGCTCCATTTCCTGCATCTGGCTTTCCGGAGCAGTGTCTGTTGTTGTAGTTGTTGTCTGGGCTTTGTTCATTTCGTTATTATAATCTCGCGACGAAATCGTTTCCACAGGCTTCAGATCCGCGGCATCCTGCGCATTCTGCGCTCCGCCCTTGAAGATGTTCACCACGAACTTGACGGGCGCGTCGGTTTCTTTGGAGACGAGGACGGTTTTCTCGCTTGCTTCTGCGCGTTTTGTGAGGCGGATGCGAGACCAGGGTTGTTTTGGCTCCTCGTCGTCGGGCGGAGCGGGCGTGTTGGGGGGTACTGGAGGGGGCTCGCGGCGGGGGTGGAGAGTGTGTGCAGCAAATTCTCCAGCCCTCAGCGTGTCATCATCATCATTATCATTGTTGCTTTCGGGGTTGTGGAGGACTCGTTTGGTCTTTGTTCCCATCGGTGGGTCTTTTGGGGGGTCTGGCTTTTCCACTGGTGTGTTGGGAGGTGGTGGAGGAGGTGCTCGTCTTTTCGCCAACTCGGTGCCGAGAGAACCACCAGTGGTATCCAGCTTCCCGAGCGCCTTAAAGGCGATCTGGCGTTTCGTCAAAGAGCCGGTGTTGGCATTCGCCATCTGCCCTCCTCCCGGGAGATTCGCGAGGTTGAGCGCATTGTGGGTGTTTGAGTTATGGTGGGAGGTAGTGAGAAGATGCGACGACGGATTCGACGGCGAGTTACTGCTGACATTCTCATTTCCCACGTAATCGGGGACAGGAGTGTTAGGTGGCGGAGGAGGTGGGTCTCTGGGTTCAGAGTCGGAGTGGGAAGAAGAGGAGTGCGAGTTCCCGCGGCGGTCAAGGTCGCCTTTCTTCAGGTTTCCGCGCGGGGGGAGCTCAATGAGCGCGGAGATGTCTTCAGACTCGGGGATAACGTCCCGTTCGGTGAGGACGCGGTGGTGCTGGGTGGTTTTGCGGGTTCCCAATATCGGGGTGGATTGTCCATCGGAACAGCCAGGAGGTTTATATGTGTACGCATACCCGTGTTCGCATACCCGTGGGCAAACAGCGTCTTCTTCAACGATAACGAGGTCGACACATCCGCAGGGGAGCCGGTTCGCGAGAGACTTAAGTTTATTGCGGTCGCCGACGGTGCCGTCTGGACTGGACAAGATGCGGTAGCGCTCGAGGTGCCGCGCTTCAGTATCCCAGAGATCGAGTTCGTCAGGGTTGAGTTCTTCGAGGTCGGTACCGTAACTGTCATTAGGTGTGACAATGTCAGAGGAGGTGGTGGTCGGGATGGTGGCAGTGTGCTGGAGGGATCTGACGGAGGGCCCGCTTTGGATGGCGAATTGGTGGAAACCCGTGAAGACCTCGGCGGCGGCCGGGTTGGGGAGGAAGGGGTGCGCGGTAGTGGAGAGGAGGAAGGGGATGAGGAAGGGAAGGACGTTGAGGAGGCACATGGTTGATATTGATGGAGATGAAGTAGACCAGGATACAAAGCTTCAAAGGAGGTGACAATAAAGACTATTCCCAAGAAAAGATCGAGAGATGGATACCAGGCGGGCACTATCCAATCCTGACAAGACGAGGGAGAGAGAGACCGGGGAGTCGTGGGGCCAGAAACCAAATCACACCGGGGAAAACCAAGGTTGAAGTTAAGAGTCGATATTTCTTCTCCCCCCACCCCGCTTGTATAATCCGTGTGGTAGTCTCACGATATTACTGCACGTGCAGCACGGTTCACAAGGATTCCTGGAGTACTCTCGATCTAGGTGTTGCGGGGTAGAACATTAGCATCGTTGTACTCTTGCCGCGTCTATCGTTGCCGTTGAGTGGGCACGGATGGGGGTGGCAAACTCAATTCGTGTCGAGCGTTGCATTTTTGGGTAAGTTAACCTGTGATAATAACGCATTGATCAAAATTGTAGGAGAGAACAGGTGCTGTCGCCAGATTTGGCTGATTGGGACGGATCGTTGATGCGCGAGTGAGTTGGGATGAACAGAACGGAGCTGATCAGGGCGCATGACCTCGTGGATTTTAGAGTAGGCGTAAGGTTGAGGTTAAATAACTTGGAAACTAGTGGCGGCTTGAAATAAGTTTATTGTTAAAATTGCTGTAGGAAACCTTGGAGTCGGCGACTCGGACGTGCCGTGGACAGGTGGAAATCAGTTTAGGAACCACAAATTGTACTCTGGGTTGACCGACTCCAGTTCTCCGAACCACCACATCGTTTCTCAGCCTGATAATGAGGCATTGAAGCTTTTAGATACCAGTACTAGCGGGGTAGTATCGCAATGGTACCTAGTATTAACTATTAATTACCCCCAACCGCGGAACAATTACCTTACCTTCACTTCCCTCTCCCCTGCCGGAATTATCTTTCATCACCGCATCCTCCCACCACGGCCCAAGCGTCCGAGTTGCGCGCGTACCGGACGTGCGCAGTCCAGTCCCAGGCTACTCCAGCCTGGGTTCAACACCACCATATTCATCTTCCTCGCGCTTCTCTTAACCCTCTCAACCCTATCAAATTCTCCGTAAGTCCACAACCTCCCCCAATCCCCTTCTCCTCTTCTCACCTCTGTCAACACCACCACGAGCCACGAACCACGACCCACCACTAACAGCTACCAACACCAACACCAACACCAACACCACCACCACAACAACAAACGCAAAAATGCGCCACGACCTCGTCTCTTTCCTCTTCACGATCTTCATCCAGCTCATCATGGTGTCTGGCCTCCCTCCGCAGCCCCACAACTACAACAACCCCTTCAATCCCGCGGACCCCCCCATCCACCTCGCCGCCGCGAACACCCTCCCTCCCCCACCACCCCCAGCCTCCAACGCAGCGGGCGCAACCTCCCACCACCACCCGACCCTCGACCGAGCGAGTATCAAGAACAAAATCCGATCTGGAGCTGCAGCGTCGGCCAACAAACAGAACCCGAGTGATGGGAGGGTCCAGAGGAGCGTGTGGCGGAATGGGAAGAATGTTAAGACACCGGTTGTTGCGGCGCCGGGAGCGGGGGCTGGGAGAGAGGGAACAGGACAGGTGGCGGCGCCGGGGGGGAATCAGCAGGCAGGGAATCAGAAGGGGCCGGGACAGTAGATGGAGAGAGGATAGGTGATTGAGCATGACTCGGGTAGGGATGGATGCAGTTATATCATGAGCCGTGGAGAGGTTGCGGAAGGTTGTAGAATGTTTGTAAGATGCGGAAGAAAGGCGAGGAATTTAGGAACGTTTCTGTATACGAGTACCTGGATGGTGAGAGTAGCGTGATCATGGTATACCACTGTCGACAGCTCCTAGCCTTGAGATCATAAACGAGTTATCATAATCATATCATCACTTGCTTACTTTTCGCCCCCACAGAAACAGTTTCCGGTCGCGTTACTTGGGGGGCGTCGATAACAACTGTTGCATGGTCCTGCTCTTTCACAACACCGCACGCAACCATCCCCTTCCTTCCGAAAATTAAACTAAGGGTTGTTTTTTTTCAAAAAGAAAAAAAAAAAAAAAATCTACAGTACCTGGGATTCCCGCATGGTCACCCACTGCAGTACTAACCAGGCGATACGATGCTTAGATATGGCTGAGCGGACGGGAAGCCTCGTTTTCATCGTTCTATGACCGTAGATGTTGTTCCTCTCTATTAGGTTTTTATCATCTTACTGGCAGAATGTAATTCAGTTGACGCGGAGGGGAGAAGTGCCAAAAGTACTATCCCCAGCGGTACAAGCTCAGGAAGTCCACCAAGGTAGACCCAACAGCGGCAAAAGCTCGGAAAAAAGTCGCTCTTCAATACTACAGGTTCGCGGCAGACCG